>CAJUYG010005631.1:0-13517 GCA_910591675.1 Galerucella calmariensis
AAACTATATATGTGGAGTACCATTTATTAATGGGTTCAGTATCCAGGATAAGAATGAAACCAGGCACGTTTTACCAACAAAATATGAATGTCAACCAGTGTTTTTTGTTTTGTGTTGGTTTAAAGGTGATCAAGTAATTATTTTGTTTTAATTGAATTTTGATTCCCTTTTTAGCACGAAGGACCAGAGTTAGGTTGTAGGTTTTTATTGAAAAAACTGTATTAATTTCTCACTATATTTACACGTCTGTCTTCTACAACTATTGATATCTAAACTGAAACATATGGGCGCTTGTAACTAAAACTCTCACCCCCGAGCCACGCCGGTTTTTACAGCTGGTTTCTATCTAATTCCGGGGTGGGTTTAGTTCCAAGTACCATAGATCATAAAATTTATGGTTTGTTTGTCGAAATAGTCAAGGCGGCAACAACCAGACAGAAAAAAGCGAACAGCTACCAGTACAATAACTAGACCTCTTGCTATCAAAAGACTAAAAATGGAACTTATTGAAGGTAGTGAAAGAGAACTGCAAGCAGAAGCTGTTGCTATGCAGCAAGAACCAATAATTGCGTCTGTGACTGATTATCCAAGAACAAGTAAGTGTGTATAAACAATATACTACAGTACCTAATGAAAGTTTTTACGGTTATAAATAAAACAGTTGTATTCATATATTTTAATGTAGTATCGTCCAGAATAAGTTGACTTTCAATCATAATTTTATATAATTCTACCTTACCATTATGTCTCCATGTGCTATAATATATGGACATGGGAAACCTCTATACTAGTTGCCCTGGTGAAGATTTGAATTAAATCAAAATGTTGGTTAGATGGAGAATTGGTTTTCTATCATTCCTATGACCAAGAAACCTATTCATTTTTTAAAAACATATAATAGTGGTCATTAAACTTTAAACAAGAAAATTAATACTAAATATCATTTTTAGGCTTACCTCAAGTTGAAAAAGTTGAAAGTAAGTCTATTACATCTGATAAATCAGTGCAGGTTAGAAATAAGAAACATATATAGAAGCAAAGCAACCCAAACCAAAATTATAACACAGAATAAGTCTGTATCAGCGCTGGGCAAGATGGTGGACTTGGTGCAAAGGGCTAGGCAGGGTAACGGTAGGAAGAAGAAATTGGCCCTGCTTGTGTTCTTCGACGTGGGGAACTCGTTCAACAGTGTCAGTAAACGGGCGGTGTTGAGCGCGTTGACAAAGCTCGGAGTAGGGGAGGGGCTAGTTAGTCTAGTAGAGGACTACCTGACGGGGCGTGTGATAGTGGACACTAGGGGGAGAAGGTATGGGACGGAGATTGGAGTGCCCCAGGGCTCGGTTCTGGGACCGACGCTTTGGAAGTGTGTGTTTGATGAAGTTTGTGGGATAGTATGTGAAGAGGTATGTGAGATTACGGTGTATGCGGACGATGTATGTCTGGTATGTACAGCAAAGGGAGAGGTGGAGATAGAAAGAAAGGCAGAGAGGATGTGTAGGAAGATTGTGGAGAAGATAGAGCGGTGTGGACTGGAAGTGGCTGAGGATAAGACGGTGGGGCTACTGGTGAAGGGGCGGAGCAAGGCAAGGAAGGTGGGAGTGATGGTGAAGGGAAAGAAAATTCGGATGGAGGAAGCGGTGAAGTATCTGGGGGTGTGGTTGGATAGCCAATTATCCTTCCAAACCCATATGTTGAAGGCTGCACAGAAGGAAGAAGTAAGGGCAGCGTGGCTGGGAAGATTGATGGGAAATGTGAAAGGACCGGGAGAATGGAAGAGGAGGATAATTGGCAGGACGGTAGAGCAGAGTATGCTGTATGGCGCGGAAGTGTGGGGTGAGAAAGCAGGGTGAATGCGAGGGTTAGACCACTCCTGCGGGTGCAGAGAGGTATACTTCTGAGGCGAGTTTGAGGTGGGTTTGGTTGGTAGGCATCTCCGTTGGGGATGAGTCCAACACTAACACTGTCTGGATACTGGTTGAGGACCCAGTCGAACATGAGTTTCCCATCACGGCCCGAAAAAAAAAAAAAATAAAACCCAAACCAAAATTCTAACACAGAATAAGTCTGTACCACCCCTGAGAATATCAACTATGTCATCATCTACATCTCCATTATTCAAAAGTTCAGTTTGCATAGCAAAACCATCAAGGTCCAATGTTAGAAATAAAGAAGTTAGAAAAATAATCTTTGCTGAAGAAAAATCTGATAGTGAAATTTCATCAAATTCTTACACTTCATCTGTGAATTCTGTGTTGATAACAGACTCGTCATCATCTTTACATCGTCTTCAAGACAAAATTTCTTCTGACAGTAATAGTGTAACTCAGCAAGAATTAAAAATAAAAAAATGACAGAGAATCTGAACTGCTTCTTCAAAGTACAATAAGCAAAATATCAAAGAAACCACGATTCTATATTGGTGTTCCAAAAAATTGTTATTTCTTAATCAATATTATAAAAGAACATACCAATATTCCTGAAAAGCACATATTATTATGTTTAAAAAAAATTAGGCTGGATACAAAATTTTCTGAGCTTGCTGATGAGTTTGGATTATCTTTATCATATGCAAGTAAAATATTTTTGAAAAATGTTTCTATTATTGCTAATGTTTCACGTCCCTTCATAGAAAAAATTAACAAAAATAAATTTACCCATCGCTATTGGACACAAATTTCATAATGTTGGTTGCATCATCGATTTCCTTGAAATAGAAATACAAAAGCCTTCCAAAGCTGTAAACCAAGCATTGACATGGTCATATTATAAGAAGGCTAATACTTTAAAGTATCTCATATCAAGTACACCAGATGGATTAGTCAATTATATTTCGCCATGATATGGTGGGAGAATAAGCGATGTTTGTTTAGTAGAAAACTGGCACTTGTTTATTAGCATCTAGAGGATTCAAGTACGTCGACCAGCTATTATTAAAGATAGGATGTCAGTTAATACCTCTAAGTGTAAGTGTAAATACCACAGTATAAGAACGAACCAGTAGTATAACTCTTATAAATTTCATTCATAAATTGCCGGAGCTTTTGATGACCTTGAACGGATCGCTTTACGATTCATTTCACCATAGGCGTAGGTGGCATAAGTTTTAAAATGACTTGAACGTGTTAAATGTTTTTTCTCAAATATTGTAGAACAGTACACTGATGAGTGAATAAAACAATAGTCTTATACCAAATATTTATTGGTTTTTCCATATTACAATTTTCATTTTGTTATGATTTTTAAAATTTTTATTGACAAATTTTAATGTGTAATATAGTCGTATAGTTTCATTAAATATTTTATTGGAAAATCAACACAAGGATGTACAAACTCTGTTGTTTGACTAATATTTATGAGTGATTCAACAATATTATCAATATTAACTTTCTCAAAATTCATTTGGAATAATGTTTCTAATAATAAGATGTATTGTACAAAATTTTCATGCGGCATAGGTATTCAAGTTTCCAAAAATATCCTTATTCGTATTTTCATAAGCTCTAAGGTAACAGTATAAAGACGAATCGTCTAAATTCTGATACGCTTGTTAATACGTCTCACATACGCTGCATGTATGAATTTCCGAACATGTTTCAATTAAATAACCACAAAAGTAGTGTTAAAATCAGTTATTTTAACATCATGTGACGTCGTTCGCTTCTTTCAATTTTCCTTTGATGCTCCCCTGTATATTCAACTATCCTAGTTGAGTGCAAGAGTTTCAATTCCCTTTTTTTAAATTTCGGTAATCTCCGCCTACCCGGAGAAACTCGAAAAGCAACGTAACCGCCGTGGCCCCACCCTCGCCAAAAGTTCCCAAAAAACGCTCTCTTTCCTTTGGGCTTTTGCCTAGGAAGCATCTTGTGAAATGTAATTGTGATAAAACGCCAACTTTCCATGCCTCATGGATTTAAAAATGATCTATCGTTACAGTAATTAAAGCCAGTGTTAGTGTTTATAAATTGTATCAAGGTAACAAAAACAAATTTATTTCTGCTATTGTAACCCTCTATCAATACGCATCACTTTTGCCGAAAACGCGGCAAAGTAACCTGCCGTTAAAGGAAGCTCTTCCCGGCGTTGCCTAGTTCACGAAACCGTATAATTTGTAGCTATCGTAAAAATCTCTTAGACTATTATATTGTCTTACTATTTGCATAATTTACCACATATTGTAATTTGTCTATATCTGTAAACACTCGTTATTATGTGTTTGTGTTCGCGCTTTATATTTCAAACCGGCATGTGCGCGTTTCGACTCTGAACTTTTCATAAATAAGTATTTCTATTTCATTAATATACTTAGTTGTTAATATCACTAGTATTTTATTTAAACCCGCTTTCCCTGATTACAGGGTGGTCCTTCGAATATTTTAAGACTAATTAAACCGCGATTAAACATGTGTAGGATCCTTTGTTGAACCTAGATTCTCCATTTTCAAAATTAATAATATTAAAGTCCACTCTCAATTTAATCCTTCACAAGTAGCGAACAAAATTCTTTTCCATTAAATCATTTGTCTGAAAGTCTTTAGGCATTGCAGTATTTGATGAAAGCAATATTGTTGGAATAGCCTTTTTTAAAAGAAGTTTTCTTTTATGAGGTTGCATAATCATGTCTGGTTAAAAATGAGCACCACATAAACGATGACTACTATTGTATAGAGTTTATAGTTTTGGCATTACCTAAGTCAAACAAAAAATTAAATCAATGCATGAAACTAAGGCTCATAAATGTAATATGAAGATCAAATAATAAAGTTTTATACTAACAGTTTCTCACCTTTCTGAATCCTTTGGAAAAAGGTATAATTTTCCATCACAATTATAATATTTATTGTTACATCCACGAACTACACACACACTACCCGTTTTCTTTTTTTTAATGGTATTCATTGCAAAAAAATGCTTATAAACTATAAAAATAATACCGAAAAACCGTAATAATATAAGCTGTAATAAATAATTCGATTCGCAAATTCACCACTTGCACTTAAGTTGGATCGCAGCACATCACTGGCCGCCGGATGAGATACTCATCCTAACGACGTTGTAGGTCACAGAGAGCTCGGCAGTGTAACGTCACGAGATAGCATATATATATATATATACTGTGGTAATACGACGACTAAGGGCCAGTTGTATGAAGCATACTGCTGTTTGCACCGGATGCAGTTATCTTTTTGCTTTAGTAACTCATGATTAACTTTAACCATTGATTAAAAGTGAAGTGTTTTGCACCATTTGTGGTTAAGGTACTGGTTAGTAAATTATTTGTTAGGTGCAAGTTGGTATCTTGACATTTAGGAATAAATTGAAAAACAGCAATTTTGTTGGTAATAGTGGTGTCAAATATGACAACTATTAGATATTTATATTGTAAAATTACCCAAACAAAAGGTAGGAGTTTTCAAAATGAGCGGAAAGAGGAAAAGATCAATAACCTTCTTTTTCCGAAGTGAGAAAATAATGTGCTTGAATTTAATAAGAAAGTACCTACAAGCACAAATAGAATGCAAGGAAACAGGTGCGTTAAACTGGAAGGATAAGGGACAGGCTTGGACAAAGATTGAGGGGGAGTTTAATGCTCAATCTACAGATAGTTACAGATCTGTAGATGTTTTAAAACGATTTTACACAAAGAAAAAGAAAGAAATCTTTTTCTAAAAGTTGTTGCTTGAAAGTAATTTTCCCTCTGATATCTTCCAAGATTTCCAGGTCATCTTCATCTTCAAAATCCGTTAAATCCATATTTTTTTGAAATAGGAATTTATCTCGCAAATTCGCCAAGTACTTCAGTTGATTGTCATATTGACAACTTTAATTAATAATTATATATCTTAAACCCTACCTCATCTGTGGATTAGATTTAACTATTAATTATAGCGTTAACTCAAGAATAAATGTCATGGTGCAAGGAACATTTTAATTTAACTAGTAATTAAAACTTAACCACAACTTAACTAAGACCGGTGCAAATGGCTGTATGTTAACCTAATGTCTATGGTTAACCCATGATCACAGCTATTAGAGTGTTGTACGAAACGTAGTCAAGAATTATTTTGGTTAACTCGAGTTAACTATGCAATTCACTGAACCACCAAAAATGGTGATTTAACTAAAGTTCATGGAATAAACGTCAAATTCTGATGTGACATATCTTATAATCTACTGTCATATACTATAATTTTACAACTTTTTATTGTTTACAATGGAAAACGTGGATTATTTTGAAGAATTAACGGATGATGAGGATTTTCTAGAAATGATAAGAGAAGTAGAAGAAGGTTTACTTACTTATTTGTATTTTTCACCACTGGCAAATACCCTAGGGCCTAGAGGAGGCTGAGCCGCCATTGGTTCTATGAATTAGTCTTATAAAAATAATTATTATTAAAAAATAATTAGGCTACTTATGCTTTTTATTATCATTAGCATTACGAATAAATAAATAAGTATACATAATATATCATTTGAAGAAAAATGTTTAACAAATTTCACAAATTGTTATTCGCATGTGTGGGTTAAACAGTTTTAAAACCTAAACATTTCAAAAGAAATTTTACATTTTGAACGGATTGAATAATTGTGAATGAATGGAGGCAATCTGTATTACAATTTAATGTTTTTTCACGTATGTCACAACGCATATACAGTGTGTCGCATTTAAGATGAAGACACCCCCATATTTTCGCTGTTTGAAACATTACGGATTTGAATTTTTGCAGAGTCATACATGTTGATGGGCCACATCTTTCAAGTTAATCAACTGAAATCTGAACTTTAATCTCAGCCTACTATACGATTTCACCCACTTTTCGATATTTTGCTTCGCGTAAAAAATATCGAAAAAAAAAATATTCGAAAAAGTTGTTCAGAATATCATTTCAACCCCACATACCGAAATTCATCACAAAATTCGCATTTTTAATTTTTCAATTTTTTTGCCCACCCACATTTATTATTACAAGATATTGTTTAATTTGATCAATATTCCTTTGAAAATGTTGTTTACTTTCCTAAAATATTTGAATACATGACACCGTGTCAAGATTTTAATTTCCACGGCACAATAATTATCAAAATAAGTAATAATTTTGTATACTTGTATAATATCGAGAAGCGGTCCTGTTTGTGAAATCGTAGTAGGTTGAGTTTAAAGTTCAGATTTCAGTTGACTATTTCAAGAAATGTGACCCATCAACCTGTATGACTCTACAAAAATCCTAATCTGTAATTCTTCAAAGACCGAAAATATAGGAGTAGCTTCAACTTAAATGCGACACACTGTATGTCTGTTCAAAGTGCCTCGATCACTGAAAGATTTCAAACAAATACTGCATTATTCGAATTTTGTTTTTCGCCTCTGTGAATACGCATATTATGCTTAACTAAATGACTTTTGTCTGTGAATTCTTTTGTACAAATGTCGCATTTGAACGGTTTTTCACCTGTGTGGGAACGCATATGTATATTCAAAGTGCCTTTTTGGCTATATGTTTTCAAGCAAAGATTACATTTGAATGGTTTTTCGCCTGTGTGAATGCGAATATGTTTAACCAAATGACTTTTTTCTGTGAATAATTTCAAACAAATTTCACACGAGAATGGTTTTTCGCCAGTATGGATACGCCGATGATTGAATAAATTACTCGAACGCGAAAAAAATTTCGAACAAATTTCACATTTAAAGGGCTTTTCACCAGTGTGACTACGCATGTGGTCCGATAAATAAGTCTTCGACATAAACAATTTCGAACATATGTCACATCCGAACGGTTTTTCACCTGTGTGACATAAAGTGTGTCTTTTTAAATTTGCACGCTCACTAAACTGTTGCAAGCAAATATCACATTTAAACGGCTTTTCACCGGTGTGACAACGGATATGTTGAACCAAGTAACTTTTAACTGAAAACGATTTAAAACAAAATGTACATTCGAATGGTTTTTCTCCTGTGTGGCCTCGCTTATGTTTATTTAACGAACTCCATTGACTGAAAGAATTTGAACAAATGTCACATTTGAATGGTTTTTCGCCAGTGTGAATACGCATGTGAGTACTTAGAATACCTCGCTTGTTAAATGATTTCAAACAGATTTCACATTCGAATGATTTTTTAACCGAGTGTGTACGCATGTGATTACCCAAGCTTCTTTCATCTGTAAACAATTTCGTACAAACTTCACACTTGAATGACTTTTCGCCGGTATGACAAATAATATGATTGCTTAAATTCTTGCGATATTTAAATGATTTTACACAAAATGTACATTTTAATTGCCTACTTTCAGATACGCGACCCGCACTAAATTCACATTTTAAACGCTCACTGTCAGCAGAAACGTAATTCGCACTAAATAGTTTACTGTTAGAAAATTTTCGTTGAATTTGAGCCTTTGTAAGGAATATATTTCTTGTCTTCTTAGGTTGGTATTCCAATTCATTTTTAATACTTCGTTTCATATTAAAGTCACTCGACTGGCGTGCAGGAAAACGTGATTTATTTACCAGATGTCGTGCAATATGAAGAATAAATTCAAATTTCCTAGCATACAAATTTCCACAGACCTCACAAATCAAAATACCTCCAGGTAGAACGGAGTGCTTCAAGTGATTCCGTTGTGAGGAGACTTCTGTAAATAATAATAATATTTATTATTATACAGGGCTAAAGAAAACATAAGGAAATTTAAAAGCAAATGGAGGTCAATTAATAGAATACATTGTTCTAATAGTAGCAAAAATGGAAAAATTATTTAGAAGAAATGCTAGAAAGGATAGTAAAAGAAGGGGAATAAACTGACAGCCAAGCAGCCTTTGCAGCTTTAAACAGCCGCAAGGTAACATCCAGACTGGTAGAAGAATGCCAGAAAGAAATAAATGAACTAGCAGACCACATTAAAGTAAGATTAGTGTGGGTGCCGGGATATAACGGTATTTCTTGAAATGAACAAGCTGATGAACTCGCGAGAAGAGGTTCAGCAAAAGCATATGTTGGACCAGATCCAGCTCTTGGGACCACAAATAAGGTAGTTCGAGGGCAAATACAAAAATGGGTACAAAGCCAACATAGACTTCAGTGGAGGAGCACTCCAAAGCAGGTACACAGTAAAACCATCATAGGTGACACATGTGGGCCGAAGAACTACTGAATATCACTAGGAATAAGCTAAGAATTATTACAGATTATCTAACGGGTCATACCCCGGTAAAGGATCACCTGCATAAAAATAGGGTTATATAACGTGGACCTCACCTGCAGTCTTTGTGGCATGGAGACCTAGACCGTAACCCATATCTTATCTGACTGTGAGGCACTGGACTGGAGGAGACAAACAATCTTCGGAGAAGTCAATGTGCCACCTGAAGTATATGGCACACATCCAATGGACCTACTTATATCATCTACTCGTAGGTAGGGGGATAACTAGATGGGTGGACGAAATGTGGGAGTAGAGTACAATAAGCCAATAGGCTACAGTGCTCCAAAACACAAAAAAAAGAGGAATAAAATTGATATTAAAATAAATGTGGGAAAAACTAATCTGTTATATTCAAATGTCAAGTCAAATTTATAGAAGAAGAATAATAAGATATTTGTTTATTTTATCTTGACTAAATACATTTTGGCGAACAAAAAGACTTTAGAGGAGAAAAAAAATTTTTACAGTCTTAAACATCAAAATACACTCACGGACAAAATATTGCATATTTTATTTTAGGTCTTTATTTCTTTTCCCTTAAGCACTTTTGTGATTTCGGTTGCTAAGTCTGTTACATTGGAGTGTTCTACGTATTTTGCAATTTATTACAGATAGAGTAATGTATAGACATAGCTTTTATATTATAACTGAATAAGCGATAACGTTAAATTAGCGGAAAACTATAAATGTCGCATAGTGTGCCTGGACGACTAAAACAGTGGTTTCCCTTTATTTAGCGTTGTCAGAATGACATTTTCAGTGCATTATTTCTTCAATCTGTAGTTTCAGTTAGTAAAATGCCTCGTTTAAATGAGTTAGTCTCGGTTAAAATTGTTTGTTTAATCAATGAGGGGTACAGACAAGAAGACATTGCACAGAGATTGAATGTCCATCAATCGACTGTTTCTCGCGTACTAAAACGTTACAATGAGACTGGAGGATACAAAAGGCGGCCTGGTCAAGGACGTAAGAGATGTACAACGCCAAGGGATGAGCAATATTTAAGAATTCAATCTTTGCGAAATCGTACACTTACTGCTCCGCATCTAAAAAATCAATTACTAAATGCAAGGCAAGTCAATGTTTCTACCAAAACAATAATAAGGAGACTTAAGGAGGTCGATTTAAAGCCAAGACGTCCTGCTAGAGTTCCTCGGCTTCTTCCACGCCATAAAATCGGACGGTTAGAATTTGCAAGAGCACATGCTTACTGGAATGAACATCCATGGAGAAAAGTTCTTTTTACCGACAAAACAAGAATACAATTATGGAAGCCTGATGGACGTAGTCGAGTGTACAGAAGGCCAGGAGAACGTTTCGCAGAATGTAATCTTGCACATAATCTTAGCTTTGGTGGTGGTTCCATTATGCTATGGGCTGGCATTTCTTTGGAGAGTCGCACGGAGCTCATTGAAGTGAATTTGAGGATGAATGCTGACTGGTACATACGCAACATCCTGGCAGAACATGTTATACCATATGTCGGCTTTATTGGATATGGTAACTTTGTGCTAATGCACGATAATGCCCGTGCCCATGCCGCAAGAACAGTAAACCAGTACATTGAGGATGTCGGGATTGCGAAGCTAGAGTGGCCACCATACAGTCCTGACGCAAATCCCATAGAACATGTATGGGACATCCTAAAAAGAAATATTTGAGCACGAAATCCAGCTCCTAACTCAATTGTAGAATTGAGGATTGCTGCACAGGAAGAATGGAATCGAATACCACAAGAAACCATCAAAGATCTTTTGCGCAGCATGCCTAGGAGGATGCAGGCTATCGTTAGAGCTAGAGGAGAAAATACTAAGTACTAAATTGTTATAATTTTGTCTTAAACTAATGTATCGTGTCCATGTTGTTGTTCTTTCCTAATTAAACGTTATTATCAAAAACAGGCCACTTCACTAATTTCTTCTCGAATCTGTTATAAAGATTAAATATGTAATTAATTTGATAAATAATAACGTAAAAGACTCTAATGTAACAGATTTATCAACCGAAAGCACAAAAGTGATAAAGGGGAAAGGAGTAAAGACCTAAAATAAAATATGCAATAATTTTGTCCGTGAGTGTATTATCGATTGTCTAAAATAAGGGTGGGGGAGAGTGGGAGCCTTATTACGAAAAAACGCCTGTAATTGATGGTTTTATTTGACGCCATATTGCGGTGGATCGATTGTAGTGCTATCTAGCGGCACGTATTGAAAGTAGGTACAAGGTAGAAAACTGGGAAATCAGAAACTGTAATTAATGTACAACTAACTACTTTTAACTCACTTAGTAATGTCAATGTTGCTATGTTTCAGTTATAAACTAACTAGATATTTCAGAGTTCCTGTAAAAAACCAAGACGCACACCTTAAATATGTTTGTGGTATTATGAATATTGTTTTCGTGTACATTTTAAAATTATTAAATTTATACATAATATATACTAGAAAAAAAGGTTTCTTACAATTGTCTACTTTATTTGTTTTAAGTTAAAAACATAAATATTTATTATTTGCCACACTTCTATTATGGACAAAGATAAGTAAGTGTCACAATGTTACCAGCGCGTGGCCCTTTTGGAAAACTGAAACCATGGTATTGCTGGTATTGTGATACTCACTTATCTTTCTCCATAATAGAAGTGTGGCGATTGGCGAACAATAAATAGATAATGTTCTCAACTTAAAACAAACCAAATACACAACTTTTCCACTTTTATTAATATCACAAATATATTTAAGGTGTGTCTCGGGTTTCTACAGGAACACTGAAATAACTAGTTTGTTTATAATTGAAACATGGCAACATTGACTTTTTTAAGTGATTAAAATGTAGATGGTGCCACATTAATTACCCTTAGTACCCTATTTTTCTACCTCCGGAGCCTACTTTAGATAAGAGCCGCTAGATGGCACTACAATACGATCCACACGATCCACCACAGTATGGCGTCAGCTGAAACCATCAATTCGGGTTCTGCTTGACCGATTTTAATGAAATTGATGTTGTTTGAAAGAGCTTTTGTGGAACAATCGAAAATTTGTAAATATGAAGCAACCTGATTAATAACATATATACTGGAAGGCGCTGTTTTATTTTTTTTAAATATTGTGTTTTCTCGTAACAATTTTAAATGGAAGAATACAAATTGAAGTAAATCTTTGAAAAGTAGACTAAATTAGTAATAAAACACTGCAAACCGCAAGGCGATATCTCTTTCCAATCCCTGAGATATCGTAAGATACAGGCAAATGGCGGGAATTGATCTTCCAACGTCTAGAAGGCTGGTGAAGTAAGTTGTGCTACATTTTTCAATTATATGAGAATGTTATATTTGTTTTCAAGCGATGTGTTAGTAAACCAAAAGCATAAAATATCAATGAAAACCGATATTTGAAAGTTCATTTAATTGGCCACCGAAGTCTCTAGACCTAAGTTGAATAGATTTTTATTTGTGGAGGCGAGTAAAAGTTCTCGTTTATGCCGATAGACCCGCAACAAGAGCTGACAAGGTTGAAGGGATACGACAAACAATACGAAGTATTTCAAGGGTAGAAATTGAAGCTGCTGTTTTCTCTACCCGTCAGCGATTGATTTCATGGATTGGAAATGATGGACGACATTCCGAACATCTAGGGCGGCACTAATTACGTCCTAGTTATTTATTAAAGGTTTCAATTGTTCGATTTATCACATTATTTTGAAATTCCTTCTCATTGTTAGTAGCGACAGCATTACATTTAGGTAATCTAGTGGCAACCATAACATTAGTATGAATTACTGCAGACCAATGTAAGACCTTTCCATTCAGGCTAAATTTAATAATTTCTGTTGACGCGAACCAGCCTTCTAGACGTTGGAATAAGAATAAGAAAAGAGATATCGCCTTGCTGTTTGCAGTGTTTTATTACCAATTCAGTCTAAATTTTAAAAATCTATTTCAATTTGTATGCTTCCATTCAAAATTGTTACGAGAAAACACAATATTTAAAAAAAAAACAGCGCCATCTAGCATTTATGTTATTATTCAGATTGCTTCATATTTACAAATTTTCGATTGTTCAAACAACATCAAGTTCATTAAAATCGGTCAAGCAGAACCCGAATTACAGGCGTTTTTTTGTAACAAGGTTCCCACTTTCCCCCACCCCTTATTTGAAGAGATAGACTCAAACTTGTCCTATTGAAAATATGCAGAATTTGTCGAGGAATTTGATTATAACATTTAATATGCTCCTTAAATGAGTAAATTTTGAAGACCTACAATTGTAAGGGGGTTTGGTTTGGGTCGTTTAGGTCACGTAGGAATAAAGG
>CAJUYG010005633.1:0-13514 GCA_910591675.1 Galerucella calmariensis
CGTATGGATGAACGAAGACCAGTAAAGAGAATATGGAAAGCAAAAATAGAAAAAAATAAAAAAGGGGCAGACCAAGAAAAACTTGGGATAAGGTAATGGCTGGATTACTGGATGAAAGAGGAAGAAGCTGGATAGAAGCGAAGGACTTAGGAAAGAGTGGAAAAAATTCGTGACGAAAGAATAGCTGCAACACACCCTACACCACTAAGTGGTAGAAGGGCTTCAAGATTATTTTATTAGAACTGCCCTTAACCCAACCTTCTTCCGCCTCCCTCAACTACCACCTAGGATAACCCATTTTTATAAACTCTGACTTCGCTAAAACATCCTCTGTAACATCCCTAGTATGTACTTCAATTTTTAACAAAATTAAAAAGGTGCAGAACCTCAAATTACTGTTTATTTTTGAAAACTGTTTGAATTGCCAGTATCTAAAAATGTTCCAACTTCGAATAAAAATATCCAACCTGTATTCTTCCAGCTCTCCTTCCCTTAGGCGACGAATTCTCCGTCAACAAATTCTCCGTCGATCTTCTATTACTGATATAGACACTATTTTTCAAAACATGCTTCCCGTTAACGTTAACCTTTCCTTCATTCGTCCACGTCCCTTCTCTAATTTCCACAACTTCAGTTCTAACATCTTCCATCGACTTGGATTTACAATGACAAGACGACAAAGGTTCATTGTGACTTCTAGGATCGAATATCATCATCGGTGGTGGAGGCATAACGTTCCTATAATACGGAGCTAGAAGATATGGATCCTTAGTTTTCGGATGATGATACATCGAAGGCTGCCAATAATTTGGTTCGTGCCATCTTGGAGGATCCTTTATCGATAGAAAAGATGCTTTTTTGTGGTGCATGAAGGAGTCTTTGCCGAGTTTGTTGTAGTCTTTGAAATATGAAGGGTTGGATGGTTTACGCATCAACATTTCCGTGCTTTGCCATTGTGGTGGGCGATGGATTTGGGGCGGCCTTTGTTTTAAAAGAAGGTCGCCCATTTTAGATTAATTGAATCAGAGGAATTTTTGAATGTACAAATAGTCAACATTTAAATTTAGATTTGTTCGTTGCACTTTACACTACACTAAACCCAAAACAAAAGTTATAAGGTAATTTCACTTTAACAATAATAACATCAAAGAAATAAAAGCGCGAACTCGAAATTCGAAAGTGCATGAATCCGCGACGGAATCAACTTTGCGTTTGCCAGCGATGCAGTCATCACCGACGATTTGTTGTCTTTAACCTAGATCCTGCAACACGTATTATCCCACCATAGTTTTGGAAAAGGAAATTTCTATGGTTTTTAAAACTAATATTTCAATTGATGTCTTAGAGAGAAAAAAAAATGTAAACAACTGAAAATTACAGGCAATTTCACTTGCTTGGAGGTAATGCAAGCTCTAGAGAATGTTAATATTGCACGATTTTACTGATAATTGTAAAAGAAAATTGTTCGGTTCAAATAAATGGGAATGTATAAAATTTTTAAGACTTCGATGCACAAACCAAAATCAAAATGAATTATTTTGTTTCAGTTAGCAATGGACATAAATGATAGTTTGGGCGCAGTAGTTGGGCTGTAACCACATTATTATTATCAAAACACAAAAATAATTCAAACCGAAAGAAACGACGTTACTGGGTACATCCGTATAACCATATAAATGGTTCTTATACAGTGGTATTCAAAATTCCCCTCCCCCTCTCGTATCTTTTGAATGGCTACATTTACATTAATAAAATTTGGAGGGTGAAAATAATGTGTTGTAAACTTCTCTACGAATGGTAACAGGTGACGTTAATAGTAATAGATCACGTCACAGTGCCACTCTGGCCAATAATTTTAAATGGGACCTTATGGCAAGTGATATCTCGTTTGGAAGGCATTGACATTGGCTACATAGCCATATTAATTTTGTTTGGATTCAAACTAATTTTGACGGATAAATTAAATAAATGCCAAAATTATTATTTCACATTTAAAGATTTTTCAGTCCGCCTCTGGTTAGTTTTCAAAAAATTGACGTTTTCAATTAAAGAGTATTTGTTGCTTTGCAAAGTTTTTCTAAATAGCTCATATATTTAATTTTTTTATTATTGTTTAACGAGACGTTTAAGAGTTTACGTAAGCAAAATGGTACGTACTCAAGCCGACAAAGTAGCAGCTATCCTAATAATTGGTGAATCTAGAAAGAATCTACATGAAGCGGAACGTTTATTTAATGAGAGATACCCAGATCGCTCTATCTCGAGCACTTATTTGAGGGAGCTACTTCACAAGTTTGAAGCAACAGGTAGTGTTCAAGATGCCAAACGATCTGGTCGACCAACATTTAGTGATGATAAAAAAATTGATATAGTTGCTGAAATAGTAGGAAACCCTAGTTCCTCTTCAACTAAAGTTGCGTCTGTTTGTGAAGTAAGTAAAAGTTGAAAATGGTGCACCACCTTTCGGATGACGACCCCGACAGAAGACTCGAATTTTGTGAATGTAAGACAAATAAAATTAGTCAAAACCCACATTACACAAAAACAATTTGTTTTAGTGACGAAAGTACTTTTTGCCTCAATGGAAATGTGAATACACAAAATGTAAGGTATTGGAGTGACACAAATCCTCATACCTTTCGTGAACAACATACCCAAATTTCCAGAAAAAGTCAATGTTTGGGCAGGTATTTTGGGAAACCACATAGTTGGTCCTGTCTTCCTAAATTCAAATTTAAGCGGTGAAGTTTATCTGGAGATGTTACAAAATGCAATTGAGCCGTTAATTCTTGAATTCGGCCATCTGGAAATAACATTTCAACAAGATGGTGCTCCTGCACATTATTATGGTGCAGTAAGACGTTACCTGGATGAAGAATATCGAGGTAGATGGATCAGCCAGTGAGGTGCTATAGAATGGCCACCTCGGCCAACAGGATTTGTTTCGCTATGACGTTACATTTCGTTACATTATATTTCGCTGATGTGCGAACTCTTATTACGGCAAGGTGTACTTATTTTATGAAACGTGTTTTGAAGTTAACTTTGAATTCAACCGTCAAGTTAACTTTAGGTTTTAAAAGGTCAGTTTAAAAAAAGTTTCATTTTCAAAAAAAAGAAGAAAAATAAAAAGAGTAATAACCTGGAGCATAGAGAAATATTCTGTATGGCCTAGAGTTTTGGCATGTTTACTTTAGTTTTATGATCTAGTTTTGATGTGTCTGTTTAGTGTATTTGTTATTTCCTTCCCAGTGTCGAATTTTTATTGGAACTTTAGTTCTTTACTTTATTGGTATCAATTAAAATATAACGACGAAAGTGCACTTTGTCATCGGTGATTTATCCATTAACGGCATCCAGATTGAAAAGTTTAAATATTACTTATATTAGTAACTTTGCTTTGACCCATGATGATGATAAACTTTTGTTTTTAAATTTATTGAACATAAAAACCTGAAATAAATAAATAAAATATGATAATAAAGTGAAACGGCTTCTTTGACTTTAGTTTTAATTATGAAATGTTTTTATAAACAATTGATACGCTGATATTTATATCTTGGACATTGATAACATAACATTTGCGATGTACGTAAAACCGGACGTTTTTGGAACTTTAGTTCTTTACGCCAGGTTATGTTTGAGCGACCAGGGGGTCGCGACGCAAAAGATCTGACCGTTACGCTACGTTATGTTACGTTGCTTCGTTATGTGCCTTGCTTGCGTGCTTGTGCTCTCTCTCGTTTACGAAGCAGCGATTCATATGCTCCGGCCGGGATTCGAACCCGGGTCGCCCGCGTGGAATGCGAGCATTCTACCACTGAACCACCGATGCTATATTAAAATTCTATGCAAAGCTGGTATTCGCAGTGCTGGTGATCTACTTGAATTTGTTCGGATAAATTTTTACTATTATTTCCATAATTTTTTTTGCACTTTTGACATTTCGTTCATTTCGAAGAAATTCAAATTATTTTATTCGGAATTTATTTCAATAAGATCGCGCAAAAAATGGTATAAGCATCTCGAACGTTAAGGGTAATTACAACGTTTGCATGTAGATTTCTCTCGTAAAATTGGACAAAATGATATGATGATTAAGTGGTCTAGCACATTTACTTTTCGAAATACAGGGTGTTGAAATTTTGAAAACTTGAATGTTTTAATTCGATAACTTTAAAATGGATGGATAAATTGATTTGGCATTTGGCAGGTTGTTTTTGAATGTAAAAGGGCATATTTTGAAAGATATAGTAGTTTGTGCAACTAGTGTGGATATGATGGCCATATCGCACGAGGACGAAGTTTGAGCACGACGCCGTAGTCGGAATGCTCAATCGTTCAAGTGCGATATGGACAATCCACATGAGTCGAGCAGCATATTTTTTCTACGACCCAGAAAAAATCTAGAAAATAAAAATTTCTATGAACTGTAATATAACTTCAAATTGAAAATTTAACAATTCAATGTTATGTTTCCACTAATTTTTTGTGGCAAACGTACAGTTCTTGAATGTCCAATTTGTATAATGCTACGGTTTCCCTTTTTAAATATACGACGCTGTTATAAGTAGATGTTGCCAGTCGGACTCCCTCATGAAGGGTACCGTACCATTATCTATAATAATGAATATTCTGCTAAATATTTCAAACGTCTACCTGTTGTCGTTATTAATAACAAGCAAAATAACTATGTATTGGTTATTTTGTTATGACCCACGTTGGGTACTACAATATTGTAATGGTTTGTTTGTATTTGTTATTATTTAATTTAATTTAAATTTTTATAGTGTTTATACTTGCCCTTTCTTCCAACTAGCTCATATTAAATTCGGGAACAAGAAAACTCCTACTCTCTTTGGGTTCTGGCGCTATTAAATTATTTATTGAAATTTTGTTTACAGATATATGTTATTTGAATCAATTCCTAAATTTAAAATTTATTAAAATTATTTTTCAATAGAATTTAAATAAATATGTATTAATAAATTTTTGTGACGCCTATGGACAAATCTTTCTTGTTACTTTAAAAAGTAGATGTCTCTGTCGATGAGAACAGAGTATAGTATGGAGAGTTGCAAACAATTCAGTTCACAGCGAATGAATATCTATGGTGTGATATGAAATTTTTTTTTTAATACCTATAATAATAATAAAATGGAACTCAACTCAACAAAACAGTTTAATAATAATAGTGATTGCCTTTGTATGATATTTACATGAATATCAGCTCAAATTTATCTAATATTACAAAAAGAAAAGAAGAAATTATACAAATACAATTACCTAACCTACAATTCAAGGAAATAAAATTTTAAATCTAAGGTGAGCTCTTATCTAATTTTGATTAAAATGAATTATTATTGAATTTTGAAATTTATTTTAGAAGTACTTCTGATATGCATATGCTTTTGATTAAATTTTATTGGTACCAATAATTGACTAACCTTTTTAATATTAAATTTTTAACTGGTTGGATGAGGATTCATAAATTTGATGAGGTAGACGGGATTACAGGATTTCACAGGAGGATTGAGGATTCTGATTCTCCTCTGGGATGCTGGAACAACTTCTGGATGGTATTTCAGGTATATTTTAACTTTTCTTCTATTTCTCAATATTTTATTGAACCTTTCTTGGTATTTTTAAACTTTTTATCTAATTTCTTTAGTTTAATTATCAATTTATACTTTTTTCTAAATCAAATTCTTTTAAAACCTTTTTTTCAATCCACCTCTACTCTCTTGTTTTTTTTATCCACAACCCCTCGTTGCTATGTCATATTTCCAAAGCACTTGATTTTTTCTTAATAATTGCAAAATTTCATAATTTCTTGTTTACTGTCTATTATTGTCTATAATATTTATTCTTGCACTATTGTAATTCTTTCTACCTTTTATATCACTAAGAACTTCACTAAATTTACCCTTTAAATTGTCCTCATTTATAAAAATCCTTAAAATTATGTGTACCTATTAAATATCTAATATACTATTTTCTACCATCTATAATTTTATTTTTATTCATGTAAACTCATAATCCGTGTTCAATAAATCTTTCCAATTACATATTTTATATAAACTAATTGTAAATTTATTTTAATAAACGTTTTAAATTTTGATTTTATTGCACCAATCACAATGCAGTACATATTATTTTCTTAACAACCATCTCTGAAAATATTATTCTATGATTATGTCTGATTGTTCTGTCTTCGCAAAACATACTTCATCTTGACAGTGACATTCAATTATAATTTAGGTTAGAATTCTGCCAAAAATATAATTTATATTGTTTATTAAATATTGTATACTAATAATTTCAATTTCAGGTGTAACTAATACATATTGATTATAAAAAACAAACAAGCAAACTAATTTTAAATGAAGAAATCTAAATTTACTTTAATTATTACTGGATATGATAAAAAATATATGATACTTTATTAATTCAAGGTAAGTCTTTCTATTTTTATTTCAAAATTTGTATTCAAATTAATTTATTATATATATTTATTTCTTGCATTTCTATTTTTTTTTGAAATCCTTTTATGAATAGAATTGATTCAAGTAATTTAATTATCTGATACCATTACAATAAATATAAAATTAACAATAAAAAAAAACTTCCTCACGGGGAATCGAACCAGGGTCTACTGCGTGAGAGTCTGGTATGCTTACTACTCAACCACCAAAGAATATGCAAATCGTTTATCTATAACGTCAAATGTATTACATAATTTTTGCTTAAAAGGAACTAAAGTTCCTACCGTGTGTCCCGCGACACGTTCTACCTTTTTTTATACGGTATATTCCATTTTAAAACTATGTAACGTCACAAAGCTTTCAACCTTCTGCCCTTTGTCCCACAATTTCACATTCCGGTTATATCATCCCCCCTTTAACATGTGACGCAATTTCTAGATGACCCTAATAAAGCGTGAATTTCGAATACAAATATTTAAAAAGCGAAATTTAAAAAGAAATCTGCATTTTATAAAATCTGTTAGTTAATAATGCAAACTGACGCTAACGATGTAAATAATAATTATAAATTTCTCTCACACATTTGTTATTCAATATTTTCGGCACCGTGTACTGTACAACTCGAGAAGCTGCTAGTTAAGATCCTTTCAACAAAAGGCCAATTATCAATTTATTTTTAATTCGCACAATAGAAAGTGATTCAATAAAATGTCAGTCAGCCGTGTAACGAAGCCTAGTAGCGAGAAATTTAGTCCGATTTATTGTTATTAACCCATTTACTGTGAACAGACAATTTCATTATTGGCATCTTCTCAATCATTATTTTTATCCATGTTGATTCTTTCGATACTACGGTGCTGTATAATCGTGGTTCATTAAAAAATAAAAAGTTATTGAAATAAATTGATTTTCCATTGAAAATACGTGAATTCGTTTAAGGTCTATTTATAGAGGAAGAAAGATCGGGGCTAGTACTAGAGTGCAACCAAGATTTAGCTGACGTCTCGGCAGATAACAACATTATCATGAGTTGGGTTAAAGGGCACGACAGGAGTAAAGGAAATCGCATTGCCGATTATTTAGCCAGGGAAGCAGCTGGACTAAACATTTTAGGAACCAGTGACACCTACAGCCACTGGCGTAACTACAGGGGCGCCTGGGGGTGCCGGGTCCCCTATGCCTTTTTGGGCTCCCCCCCAGACACCTATGGCTAGCAGTTTTTTTTATGTAATTTGATTCTTCAAAGTTATTTGTTTGTTTAGTCTAGAAGATTATTTTTGACATCAAACAATTTTTCAAATAAGTCACGGGCTTTTATTTCCAATAAAATAATTCATAGATAGACTAGATCACATCATTATAGACCAGACCCCAGGTCTGATGGCTAGTTACGCCAGTGTCTACGGCCTAACGACTTCGACAATTGCGGAACTAGCCAAACGTTACACCCATGCTCAATCCCTTAAGAGATGGGATGGAACCAAAGGATGCAGTCTTGTTAGGATCACCTTGGGCAACCCTGAGAAGCTGGCGTCGAAGAAATATTTGGCGATGACCAGGAAAAACCTACGTTTAACCGTAGGATTTTTGACTGGCCACTGTGAACTAAGGAAACACCTCCATACTATGGGGCTAGTGGACACACCTCTATGCAGGATGTGTGTACAGAAAGATGAAACTGTCAGACATGTCATATGCGAATGTCCGGAGTTATTGTCAATAAGAGAGTGTGTGTTCGGTGAGTCTTGGCCTACACCTGCCGACATAAAGGAGATGTCTCCTAGTGACTTGTCCACCTTCCTGGGAAGGGCAGGATGGACGATGACCTAGGAGGACAACTCCTCGGGAGGATGTACAATGGGTCACACGTGGCCTAAGTGATGTGAGTCTACACTCACCCTCCCTACTTTACAGATACAGACAAAGAAAGATAAAACCATAAGCTCACTTAGTCGAAAGACAGTGGTTGTAGTGGATGTAAAAAATGCTCTAAAAAGTGGAATATAAGCCAGGATAAAGGATCTCACGCTTTAATGTTACCCACAGAGAGGCTTCATAATAAATATTGTGTAGTTGTACTCAGAATAAAAGAGACATAGTGTCTAGACCAACAAATCTAGCTAGCACCAAAATCTTATCAAGTTAAATTGGACTCTTCTTTGGGAGAACAACATTTCACTGTTGCCATACCTTATTTGGATATACAGAAATATTTGTTAGAAAGAGAAAAAACAACCTCACACTTTATAGTTAGGCTAAACTCAGACGGACCACAGCGTGGCGTCACGACAACTTTATAATTGTGGTTGTTAGTGGGCGGCAGTCGTGGTTTTATTAAAATGCAATAGAATTAGAGCATTACTCAGACGAACGATTTCTTATAGTTGATCTCAGCAACAATCGTTTCCTGTGGACGGTATCACCCACAAAATTGTCGTTGGTGGTTCAATGCAAAACACATGGACGACAGACAGCCTTCGCAATGCGACAAGTGGCCACTCCTCGTTTCTCCATACTGAAACTGATGAACACTACCGAACACTATTGTCGTTAATTGAAGTCGTCTTTAACGACAGATGACAACGCGTCAACGTGGTCCGTCTGAGTTTAGCCTCAGTTAGTTATAGTATTGGCTGATTCTTTCAGTACGCCCAGTGGAGGTTTCAAATCTTCACCACCTCCGACTTCAAGCTTCTTGGTTTCATGGAGCAACTTCTTGGGCGCTCGGGCAGTAGGAATTTAACCAGGATCAACGATTTGCAACTCATCATAATTGTGATATATTATTTTATATTTTCAGCTTGATCGTTTTTTTTTAGTGACTGGGCCCAAACAAGTCAGCCAATTATCATTGTTTTATTTTTCGTAAAATGATGAAAGTCAATTATTAAAACAATTTTGAGTACAAACGATAACGGAAAGTGTGCAAAACATAAAACGTTATTAGTGGTGTCGACACGAACAACATTTATCTGTTTGTTAAAATGTCGAGCACTTAAACTAAAATTTCGGATAGCCAAACTGGGACGCATTTCGTGAAAATGAGTTAATGACTTGAAATTAAACTTAAAAAATAGTACAATAACTAACCGAGGTCAAAGATAACTGATCTTGTTGTAGACGGACATGGTGTAGAAGTTGTTCAATTGTTTTGGTATCACGAAAAACATCGAAGGATGTATTATAACACGTACATGAAGAAATTTTTGTTGAAAGTGTCATTTACCCTAATTTTTAAAGTGGCGAAAGCTTAATCAGTTTCTAAGTAGTGCAACCAATCTATTTATAATACATAATTATCAATAAAGTTGATGAAGGAAGTAAGGCACAAATTTTATATAAATTAGGTAATATAATTATTTTTCTCCTACCTGTATGGTAAACAACGGATTTTAATACTATTTTGAAAGACGTAAGTAGCAATTACCAAGGCCCTAGACGACAGGTTAGATTGCACTAGCGACAGACAAGCGATATTTGGCTGTTATACAAATCAATAATTTCAATTTCTCAGAATTGTTGATACTAAACTGCTACCTTGACGTTATTGATAAACTAACAATGCTTATGACTCTATAGAAACCGGTCTAAGCTGACCATAATTCTCATACTTATATCCTTTACAGGATATGAGTATATTCACTATTCTCGAGCTTTATTGCCAGCACTCGCTATCGCTCGGGCGTGAAATCGTTCTCAACTAGTAAATGTACATACATTACTTAAGCTGCGTCCACATTATGCCGATCGGCAAATCTCATTCGACACGATCGAGTTTCAACTCGTCCACATCGTCACCACCAACTAGTTAAAATAGGAGGGCAATGAGCAGTCGGGCACTCTCGGGAATAAGCTTACGCCCCCTAAGGTGAAACAAAGTGATGATTGTGCACAATTATTCTTCCTCTCTCTTTCATATATCCTTGTCGTATTTGTGTAATTCGTACCTAGGTTCCAAAGCAGATTTCCCATGCTGTATGTGGACGTGTTGACCGAGATACATCGCCTCGCAATTATCAAAACTGAAAATATTTTGAATTGGTTTTGCTCAATTAAAATTTTTAATTATTAGTGATGCAGAAAATGCTGTAGTGGCAGCTGCTGCTGCAATTATTATTGCAGTTGTTGGAAACCAGCAACAGTCGCCCTCGAAGATTTTGTGTACGATCCAGCCTCGTCAGTGGTAGGAAAAAATATCATCCACAGAAATTTATAATAATAATCAACCTCAGTAAATCCTTTGGAGGATTTACTGCAACTGCAGGATGAGGTTGATGAGTTAAACCTGGAATACAGCATGTTGAACAACATGCTTCGACATGTCCAAACTAGCCATGTCAATTTGACTTCCTTTTATCCGTACCGACTTGGTTCGGGTTTTCATTCGATTCGACCCGACATGGATCGACAATATCGGGTGACGATCCACACTGGATCGGCATTGTCGATCGACACCATTCGACATAATGTGGACGCGGCTTTAGAGTATAAATTATCATGTGTCAAGCTTTTGGTATATCCTCCTGTATATCATTAGTTTCTGGAATACTCAGTATAACGATGGTAGCCAAATTAAATTGAATCAAATCTGTGGCGAAATTTCTTGTATTAACTAAACATAGAATTGAAATGAAATTAATATAGTCAATAATAAAATTAATAGCAGATTAGAAATTTTAAATTTAACGTAATAAGCGAAAGTTAGCGACAGATAAAATATTTATGTTATTTAAATATTATACTATCTTTATAAACACTTTATTTAATGTACCGAAGTAAATTAAAAATTCACCATCTGATAGATTACGAAAGAAAAAAATTTCTTTTCTATTTTTATCAAGTTACAGAGTACACGTACTGGTTCCACAAACCGCTCGAAACTACCAACTAGGTATGCAACCAAATTTACAGCACTTGAAAATAAATAAATGAAAACTGATTTTTCTCTTTCTCTGATTTAACGAGGTCAACAATGATGTCCAATAACCAATTTGTAACGAGCATGGCATATTATTGCGAATTGATAGGATAGTATGTGAGCATGTATCAAATACTTATATTCGCAAAATAGTTTAGATTTACATTTAAAAACATTTATACAGATCGCCAAAAGTCTATTCGATACATACGATTTACAACAGTCCTTTATTATTCACATTCACCTATAGGTTTGTGCAGTATATTAAATAACATAGTAGTGTAGATTTGGAAAACATTAACGGATATGTATTTATATAGAATGGATATTAGCTATGATCTTCGTCACTTAATTATAATGTTTTTCAAAAATCTGACAACGCTGTGATATTTTGCTCTACTACTCATTTGAAAACGTCCAACTTTCGTCAACATCAGAGAGTGGTCAACGAAAAAGATGCAGAATAACGTTTCAAAATTTTTCGTTCACACTTCCAATCGTTTGTAAAAGAAACCGTTGCTGAACGAAATATTACAGAATAGACGCTAGGGCCCGGTTGTACATTTGAAGCTTAAAATTGAGCTCAACTGAGCTGGGCTTAAAATATAAGCTTAGCTCAACCCTAAGCCTGTTGTACAAACATGGTTCAGTAGCAGCTCTACTAAACCCATATTTGCAAGTGTTGGTAAAACTTCTTTCGAACTGACGCATGCGTATGAAGTAAATTGGTCACAGTATGTTTGTCAAATAACCTTACTAATGTCATATTTGCTATTTACAAGAAATTTCCTCTGATATACAATCTGTCACAAAGCGAACGGTTTCTTTAGAAAGACGAAATCTTTGTACTCATGATCTCTCCAACATTCAAAGTTCCAAAAAATCCTCATCATCGGTTAAAGTATCCATAATTAACTTTAACAAACTTTTAATTCAATATTAAATTAAGTACAGGTTATGTTTGCATACAATTCATTCACATTTAAGCCACGGAACATGATAACAATTTATGTTCCGTGCTTTAACTTGCATTAAACCTGCCCTCTTGGAGGCTTTACTAAGCTTAAGGTTTAAATGAAGCTCAACCGTAAGCCAACTTTGTACAACAGCAATCTGACGCTGAACCTGAGTTCACACTTGAGCCTTCACTAAGCTACAATTGTACAACCGACCCTAAATGTCTGTATAAACAATTTTTAAACCAGTTAATTGTTAGAGTTCATAGCAAACCTTTCTAGCATCTTCCCAAATCGGTTCCTCATATCCGCAAGAACTTCCCGAACTTCCTCTCCTACCCGGATCCCATGAATTCCTCCTTCCATCCAACGAATCCGTCGAGTAATTTCTCGAATTCCTTCGCATCATATTCGGCAATTGTAATAGATTCTTATTATTTATAGCCGACATAGACCGATGGGATAGAGAATCTTTTCGTAACGATCCCGATGATCCTACGGGATCTTTTCGTAAAGTCGATGCGAAATGACTGGGATGTTCCATGTCTTTTTTGGAAGGACTGTGCGGCATAACCAGCGAACCTCGTCTTCGAAGAAAACATTATTGATAGCGAGTTATTTAAAGAGTTGCACTGCTACTTACCTGGAATATCCATTATTGTTATTCAACGCCGGCATAGACTCCCTTCTCGGTCCGAGACCGAAAAAATCCGGTTCGGTTTTTCTACTAAGCACATTTCCCAATGAATCCCTTCGATTTGTTATGTGTAAAACACTCCCGAAGGAATCTCTCCTACCGTTTTTACCGTGTACTTCACACTTTGCATTGTGTTTTGAATCGACTTCCACATGAATTTCAGGCACCGGTTTCGGAGGCGACGCTCCGAGTTTAGTTTCGGTGAAAAGCGCGTCGAGACGTTTCATGGCCGTCGTGTGGTTGAGAGCGGTGCTCATTTTTTAGAAAGTTTGACAAAAATTTTGACCTGGGAATTGTTATTTCAGATATATTAGTATCATTGCTGGAATAATGGACTTAATTTTATATTACGAGAGTGAATCCCTATGCTCCTCATTTATCTCCTATCTAGATCTATAACGCTCAGACTATTTCATAAGCAAACGCAAGTGGGAAAACTTATTGGGTCAACATATTGA
>CAJUYG010005634.1:0-13512 GCA_910591675.1 Galerucella calmariensis
AATTTGAAAACATGAATTTAGGAAGCTCCATAAAACAAACACCGAAATTTTCAAGACTCTCATAAAAATTTGTTAGACAGCTCGCTCTTGATTGACATTTTAATAAAGGACATTATAAACGCCCGAGTGCTTCTCTTTAATAATGTATTTAACAAACTACCACTGACACTACCTTACAAAGTAAAACAAAAACTTTATGGAGTTACTAGTACTTTATATAAAAGCGTTACTGGATGAGGATAATGAGGCAAGACCGATAAAATGGAAAATTGTAGCCTGTGAAATATACTTTTTGCAGGGTTGGCATTCAAAAAAATTAATAATACCCATACGGGCGATTAACAGTTCGTCGCAATACGCAGGTAAACATTAAAATCTTGACCGGTACCAGTGTACCAGTGATAAAATTGTGATCAATATCACGCCGCACATACTAGTCTAGTTATTTCTTGATAAACCTAGGAAATTCATCACCCTTAGTCAACAGGCACACTGAACGAGTTATGTCGATTATGTCAATTCAAATCAATGTTACCTTATATTCCAGTAAATAAAGGAAAAAAGTTAACATTAATTACGCCCTATTTTCATCTTCCGGTTGGAAGTTGCATTTGGTACATCATTAAACATGAGACAAAGTTCTGCATAAAAACGCGTGCGAGGGCGGAGAAAATGGCCCCAATAGACCAGAAAAATAGGTTTTCAGTCAATATCTCCTAAAATATGGCAGTAAGAGATTTTTGGTTCAGGTAAAAATTAAAGTTCAGTTAATTTTCTACAAAAATGGTCCCTATGCTTTTTCTCGAAAATTTGACCGGTTTCGAGAAAAATGGCACCAAGCGCACCTCGAATAATGAGCTTCTGTGCTGTATGCAGGAGAGCACAGTCCGTGTATTTACACATCAGCGGGGGGACAAATTATTCAATAACTGGAAAATGCATATTTTCTCATGATTCAAAATTCATGTGAAAGAGGAATTCTGCTGCTTTCATACCCTGTGAATTGAGTAACGCTTGACTCTTTTGGCCATATCGGAACACGGGTCAAACTTTCTGCTCCCGGGAAATTTTGACCTCGCCAGGAATTTGTTCCTATTTTTTTTTGGATTGCACTAATTTACTCAAAATTTTCTTGATTTTGGGTCCTCATAAGGTCCTTTGTCATCCCTGAAATTTGTATACCCTGAATTTTTTAAATTTTCATTTAATCGTTGTTTATTGAATCCCAAATTTTTGCTGTTTTCGGATCGCGGGGAAATTTTGTGAACAACCATCAATTAAAAATTTTTGCATAATCCGATTGGTCTCTATGATACATCATTTGAAAGCTAAGAATGTCTACCTTTCGATTGTGCAATTACTTTTTTTGACGATGTCGTCCATTTTTCAATAAAACTAGAAAACGCGAGCTCAAAACATCCAAAACATTGAAAATAATGGATTTCCAACACCCTCCAGCTCAAATTTTGTACAAAACTTGCATATTTCACAAGTTTCAAAATCTCCGGTATTTCAACCCGATTTTTTTGCAGAAAATATTGATGTTGCGAAAAAATTATGAGGACCATTTTTGTAGAAAATGACCTGAACTTCAACTTTTATCTGAACCGAAAATCTCTAACTGCCATATTTTAGGAGATATTGGCTGAAAACCTATTTTCCTGGTCTTTTGGGCCAATTTCTCCGCCCTCGCACGCGTTTTCATGCAGAACTTTGTCTCATGTTTAATGATGTACCAAATGCAACTTCCAACCGGAAGATGAAAACAGGGCGTCATTAATGTTAACTTTGCCTTTTTTCCCTCCTTCATTTACTGGACTATTATGAAAACTCATACGGTTAGATCGATCGCTGTCACGTCCAGTCGAGATGCTTAATTTTCAAACGTGCTCTAATTTTACTCGACTGATGGAAAGTGCATTATTTATCCAGCACATATCGTTATTGTCATACAGAAAGATGAAAGCTGAATTTCAAAATGGTTTTCTTTTTCACAGTTTTTTTGATTATACGGTTTTAATATCGAGAGAAAGACTCATTACAAAGTACAAGACTTCTTTGAACTTCATTTTTACTTCGCTCGTTTTTTTTTCTAAAGAAACAACGTTTAATTGCCTTCTTTTCATAAAAGACAAACTTATGTACTGGGTGATTCAATAAGGGCTACAAGGTACCATATCTCGTAAACCTTTTGTGGAGAAAATTGGCACTAAGAAAACGATTAAAAATGTTTTTGAGTCCATATTCTTTCGCTTGGTGGTGCAGCCTATCACGATATAAACACACCGACTACCTATCACTTACAATATATAATTGGATTTATTGCAAAATAAGGGAGAGATGAAAGGAGAAATTGAGAATTCTAACAAGCAAAGAGGACAGGGAAATATATCTCCGAATATTGTCAAGTAGGTACTTGAAGTTTATCAATAGAAGTTAAATTGAGTAAGATCGAAGCTATAAACGATATTCGCTGATGCTGAAAACACTGCATGCACCCTGGAGGTCAATAGCATGATAGACTGAGGCTTTTTTAATTAAATTCAGATATTGCAGACTAATAATTACCGCTTTATAAGCTAAGAAGCAACAACTACTTCCCGGGCTATAGGCCCCGACGGATATTGAATTACACTTCAAAGTCAAACGGAGTTGGCATATCTTCCAATTGCGTAAAATTTGCGTTAAAAATGAATTTAATTTTTCACTTTATTTCTTATGATTCTGTGATAAACTTTTCAGATATTTTTCAGACTGCTTTAGGCCCATTCTATACGAACTGTTTCAACTTCTTGGAAACGCCAAGTGACTGAAGACACGATAAGAAATACGGAGTGTATAAACGGGCTTTTTCACGTCTCTGTTGGCGCGTCCAAACAAGGCCGTGAAAAAGCCCGTATAGATACTCCCCGCATTCCTTACCGTGTTCCCAGTCACTTGCCTTTTTCAAGAGGTTGAAACTGCCACGTTTAAACAGTCCGTATAGGATGGGTTTTATTACAAAAACAAATCTTTCGATTTACTTTCATTACTGCGAATTGAAATTGATAGCTTCTATTATTCTATCAAAGAAATAATCCTCACAGATTTTATCCGTGTTTGATTGAGTTTTTATTTTCAATTTAAATTTCGCCCTACATTTTTATATATGTGGAATAAAAAATCTTGATTAAGCAATATCCTAAATGTTAATATCTTGTAAAAGATCGAAAGTAATCAAAACTTTTTGGTTTAATTGAATCGAAACTTTCCAGTTTAATGCATTTAATATCCTGATAGATATCTATTCTGGGAAGTTTAGAAACTCCTTAAGAATTTATAATACAACTTGTTCAAGGATTAGGAAATATTATGTTCAGAAGGGTGTTATTGGAAGCTTCTTGTCAATTCTGCCATGGTAATCTACAAAAAACTTGTTAATAATTTCTGGAGAATATATGAACTGTGTCTTCCTTTATAAATCAAGATCTGGTACAGTTTTGCTTAATATCAACATTTTATTGAGGCTAGTTGATTTAAATAGCAATATTTTGAAGTGAAGACTGTATTTCTTTGTACAATTATGTAAGGACCACCTTGTACATGATGTATATTGGGGTGCCTCCATACTTCTACTTAGTCCCTGGGGAAAGTCTCAGAGACTAGTAGCTCCTTTAGTCCTATTTCTCGGAGGATATCTGCAGGCTTCAACTTAGATAAATGCTCCTCTTCTATCCATAATCTCCTAGGGGCTGCGGATTCTGAATTGATGTGCAATTCGACAGTATCTGAATGTAGATTTCTAAATTTCTCTTCCTCCACCATTTTGAGCTTTTTCAGGTTCCCTTTCAGGTGACAATGTCCCGTTAGAATCCCTGTTGAAACTCTTAGTGCAGCTTCAATTCGATTTATGCATGAATTAGATCTCAACGGGTTGTAGTCGCCCAGCAGAATCTTTGATTGTCCAAGCCCCACTAGATCTTTCCAATGGTCAGCTTTCTCTTTTTTTTCAGCTTTGCTTATTTCTGTATCTGTATCTGTAGAGTAGGGAGGGTGAGTGTGTAGGCTCACAGCACTTAGGCCACATGTGACCCATTGTACATATGTACATCCTCCCGAGGAGTTGTCCACCTAGGTCATTGTCCATCCTGTCCTTCTCAGGAAGGTGGACAGGTCACTGGGAGACATCTCCTTTATATCGGCAGGTGTAGGCCAAGACTCACCGAACACACACTCTCTTATTGACGATAACTCCGGACAATCGCATAAGACATGCCTGACAGTTTCATCGTTCACACATCCTGCTTAGAGGTGTGTCCTCTAGCCCCCTAGTATGGAGGTGTTTACTTAGTTGACAGTGACCAGTCAGAAATCCTACTGTTAAACGTAGGTTTTTCCTGGTCATCGCCAAATATTTCTTCGGCGCCAGCTTCCGAGGGTCGCCCAGGGTGATCCTGGCAAAACTGCATCCTTCGATTCCATCCCATCTCTTAAGGGATTGAGCATGGGTGTAACGTTTGGCTAGTTCCGAAATTGTCGAAGTCGTTAGGCCGTAGGTGTCACTGGGTCCTAGAATTTTTAGTCCAGCGGCTTCCCTGGCTAAAGAATCAGCAATGCGATTTCCTTTACTCCTGTCGTGCCCTTTAACCCACCTCAGGATAATGTTTTTTGCTTATTTCTTCCAATATAACATTGGAGCTGCTACCAAAAAAAGGTTCCGGCCCCCAAAAGGGTGTTTCAGTTGCTAGTTCATTTGATATGCCATCTTCTACTATTCCAGTGTGAACTGGAGCCCACTGTAAAAAGACTGACTATATTGTTCTTGCCTAGTTCATTGAGTTTGCCTAGTCATTCTTCCACCATTTTGGATCTGATTACTCAAGAACTGTGTCTTAATACCTCCTTGATTATTATGATAATCCTTTGCCTTCTATATCCTTTGTGAAAAACAGACTTGAGGAAATGATACCACAAGAACCAAGTTTTAGGAATTAGATTTTTGAAAGAATGAAACCAAAAATTTTATTAGATATAAGATATAAGACAATCTTAATTAAATTAAACACCAATAGTACCAATGGAATAATTTAAAATAATAATAATTTAAAATTTCTCGGAAACTATCAGAGTTAGATATAGGCAACCCTAATACCCACTGAAAGGTAATAAATTCCCACGTTTAACAGACCCAACAGATACAGGGTGTTCCATTTAAATTAAGCCATGTATTAAATGGTTAGTTTTATACTGTCACATTAAAAACACCCTGTATATGCTAGCATACCAGTAAATATTGGAAACAGAATGTTAAAAGCTTCTAGTGAGATGGTGTGAAGCAAATGTGGTTATTCGTTTTTATTTTGAAGTTATTGTATTTTTTCGGAGGGTCTACAAATTATGTAAAATCGATTTATCCTGGAAACTGAACTAGATAGGTTTAGGGAAATGGTAATGAACTTACATTATTTATAATGGCACAATTCAAAAATGTGATTAAATGCAGGGTGTTCCATTTAAAGGAACGTAAATTTGATGCAGCACGATTTTTTGGAGCACCCTGTATATTCCAAAATATTTTTAAATTATAGTCCTAAGTAATCTACTTGATTCTACGTCTAATTTTTTCTGATTTTATATGCCGTTAAGACGCCAGAGAATAGTTCGTTCATACTGCCCCACCCTGTATAAAACGGCTAGGGTCGAAGACAAGACTTTTATTTAAACAATACGGTGTCCTTTTGGTGTTTTTACAAATTCCGATAGTTTGATACGTACATTCAGATAATTTCTATTCTTGTATCGGCAACAGTGGACTACATTCTATTTGGTATTTGATGTCAACTGTCATTTAAAATATTTGCTTTTACATTTCCGCATATTATTATTTGCTTCACAAATTACAGAACAATCTGTCTTCATCAAGACATTTTGTTCTTTTGTAATGTGAAACTTAAAAAGGCTGTTGATTAAATTTGGTATATAACATATACTACTGTGAATGTGAATGAAGCAAACGATAAAACAACATTCTTGTTTATAACTAAATATATGTATAAGACAGTTAGTTGGTATCGATAATTGGTTTTCGATTCAAAATGTCGATTGTTACTACAGCGACATAAACACTCACGACCACCCCGGGCTCTTGTTTGCTTCTGACGACTGGGGCCGTATTCTCGACAAGTGAGTTTTATGACGTATACGCATCAAAACATATGAATCATGTGCAAGTACTTTTTTGAAGTGGTATTATTGACGATCATTCGTTTTTTGGAACATATTATACGCTTGATAATGTGCGATCATAGCATCCGGAATCACTGAAACATCTCAATAATTACAGAAATTGGTTCAATAATTACCGTTTTGTAAACAAATTCAAAAACTAACAGCTGGCAAAGAGAAAGATTATCCACATTTGTGATTTACAGCAAATTGGGGATAACTTAATTTTGTATATGATGTCTCATCGAGATGAAAAAAGTCAAATGACCGACTGCCAGAAAAATTACCTTATCGAGTATCTGAAAAAAACTCGGATCTAAAATCTGATAAATTTTCATATAACTTTACATTCAAAGATGCCGGAAGGAGATGAACAGAAATAAGTTTAATACTTGCAAAGAACCACAAAGACACCAACAACTACAAAAATTGAATAGTTATTAAGAATATCTTTAGAGTCTTTAGAATAAATATACTCCAATCTTTCATTGCATCAATCAACATTAACCGTACTTCTTCGTCTTCCATTTTATAAATATTTTTGACAATTGAAAATACTTTTCTTCGAAGTTGACAACAAATACAATACTATCAATAGACGTCAACAAAACTATAAAAATAAACGATACAAAGCGCTCGTAGTAAACACTCGTTTTGAAAACGTATGTTCACGAGTCAAGAATACCAAAACGTACAAATCTCTCGAAATGCGCATACCCATCATCAAAAGTTCACTTGTCGAGAATACGGGCCCTGTGTATTTTGACGCTCGGTCAGTATTCTTTGATAACAAAAAATATTTTTTCTACTACCGTGCGTTTTAACCCACGCATTTTAGTTTTGAAAGTGTCACTTTCCCGCACTAGTGCGGGAAAGTAAAATTATGCAAATTTTGTCCTTATTAGATAGTTTTTTACTTCGGAAGTTATAACTATTGTTACAACAGGTGAATGAATAGTCCATCAAATGAAATTACATCTTTTCTAGCTTTTTGTTGCATTTTTAATTTTTTGAAAATATAAAATAATGAAGATATTTTCATATAACATTGTACATTCTCTAAAGTAGAGTCATAAAACACCTACCAAACCACCCGGCATTGATATAAGAGAAATATATCTAAAGAAATTCTTTCATCTACACCTTCATCGTCATCTTTATGTGACCTGCAACCGATTCCATCCTCATCAACGTCATCCACTTACCAGTTAACACCAAATAACTCCACTGGACCAGCAATTTTAAGTAATTCACAGAATGCAACAAATTGTGTTTCTATTATTAATATTTATAATAATAATAATAATAGTTTTTGGTTAAAGTTTTGTAAATGTATGTTGAAATGAAATAATTTTTGAAAAATGAGTTTGTATACTTTTATGTATATACGGTCGTCGAAAAAATAATGTTCCTAGCTCATGCGTAAAGTGTCTTTCCCGCACTCGACCGCTTGCCCGAACTCATCTCCGCGTCGTTCGGGTCAGCTGCAGTCGCGGGCGGGAAAGTATCACTTTCCACACTTGTTAGGAAAATAACTATATTTATCAACTATGATTATCGTAAAGGATTTATTGGGTGATTTTTCAATTTTTCTAGATTCTGTCATTAGAAACTTAAAAAATTTTGATTACAAAATGCATTTCCCTTGTTCTGCCTTAGATTGACTTTTTTTTCAAATTAACTACCTCTAATTAATTTTCATTCCCCACAATACTTTTCCCAACCGAAGTCAGTAGACACAATGTTCAGATTTCAAAAATGATGATAATCCAAATTTAAATCGAACCATAAATCTGTACGTATCCATTAAATCTTTTGTTGAATTTTAAAAGAGCCGTTTGGCATCCACTCGGCATAGGTTTCCGACAGAAATGTGAACAGTGCTTTCACCAAAAATTTCATTATCATGTCATTTTCTCTTTTACATTTGAAATTGACTTTCAGATCAAAGGTATAACAATTTAAACACATTGGCGTAGTTTACTGCTTTGAGTTGCGATTTTAGGCACACCACCGGAAAGGAAGGATTCTTATAGCGTCCACTGTCATCTGTCACAAACCAGAACCTGTCACCGTTGATATTTGCTAAATGAGCTCCATTTTATTACCATGTGATAATAATAATGAGCTTCTAAATATGAACGGAAAACACTTAATTTGACACGATATTTGTCGAAATTTAAATTCTAATATTTACTATGTACGGATATGTACTTCGTCAAATTTAACAGCGTGCGTTAATTTTCAACCACTTCTTATAGAATTGACCCTATTGTCACCCACACAACTAAAGATTTTAATTCTGTCCCCTGTGTTCTTGTTCATCCTTTTTCTTTATTGGTCACATCACTAAACTGCATTTTAACGTTCGTCATCATGGATTGGTGACCGTCACCGTCACCATGTATCTTAGGCAATTTAATTTTTTAAGGGAGTTAATTCATTTAGTGGATCATAGGGGTGTGATAAAAATTTTAATAGGGATCATTTTATTTGTAAAAATCTCTATATTATGTGAATACGATTATTTCCTAAAAAATCAAATCAATTGTTTTGTCGTCAAAATTTCTATAGTACATTCAATAGCCTTCTTGGTGTGCGTCATCGTTTGTGTATATCCGGGTTTTCGGTATGTCGTTTATTTTATTTGCCATTTTCACATAATATAGCTAACCTTAAATTTGATGAATGAAAGCATCAGGATCGTATTCGCCAAATTCGGAAAGGTTATGAAATTAATAATTACCACCAGCTTCTTTTTCTAAATGAAAATACTTGAGAATTTTCCAAATTAATGCTGATGTTTTTCCGTGTATCTGGACATATTTTTGTATTATTTAAATAAATAAAACAATAAGTTTAATATTCACTTTTCATAAAAAATAATTCACCGTAAACAACAAAGTACAGACCTGACGAGAACTGTCAGTGGGACAGTAGAAAAAGACGTAAGATACATTGCCGCTATGGAAGCCATGGAAGGTATGTCTATGCATTTCTATTTTGGATGATGTAATGCCTCCCGATTAATAGATCGCGCTTGCGCGTAACCTAAACATCAACTGATCAAATTTTTCAAGTCAAAGATTAGAGTTAACGTTGGTAATACATTTTACCTACGACCCCCCCTGTAATCAGTCAATAACACACAATCGGTATTAATGTAATGACGTCTATTACGCACTGTAAAAAAAACGCACAGCTGTAAAGTAAATCGCACGGCTTCCCTAGCAACATCTTAGCAACTGTCAATAGACGTCACCATTTTATTTAAAATTTACTATTTGAAAACATTCAATACGGCCATGTTTAACAATGAAAAGCCCAAAGGGCTAAGTATATGTATTGATTATAGTTGAAAAATGGACTTTCGATTATCAACAATATATTAATAATGATTAAACGTTAGTTCTTTAATGTGCATCTTTCATTGGTAATAAAGTAATAGAGATGGAGTTTACCAAGCACCTCTAATTATGTAACTGTTATTTCTTATATTTCTTATAAAAAATACAAGTACAAGTAGGTCGTAGGTAAAGTATAGTACGTAACTCATGTTGTAAGGCATTTTACGCACTCACGGAATTACGTAACTTTTCCATTCGTGCGTAAAATGCTTCTTACCACACACGTTACGTGATATACTATAAACGGTTCATTATTGTGATATTTTGATTAGGATTAATCACAGACCTGCCTTTTTCCATTTCTTCCAGCATAATGTGTTAGAATTATAAAAATCGATAGGCACACCAAAAGGTTATTATATTATGAGCTCTATCAATCTAATTTTTGAATGGAATTGGCTTATAATCATGGGCGTACCCTAAAATTTCTGGTGGTTGATTTATTTTCAGAAGTTTCATCTACCATTCGCGTATGATGAAATTGGTGAAAGGAATTCATTTATTTTAGCTAAAAGTCCCATATACCACCGACGTACGATCAAATTTTTATGAGAGGCTAATTTGTGAATATATTTAATTCGTATGAAACATTTTTAGTAGAAATCAATTTATCTACAGTTGGCAGAAGCAAACGTGAGCCCTGGTGGTCGTGTTCATGTCGCTGTAGTTGTATTTTTGTAGTAACAATTCGATATTTTGAATCGATAACCAAATATCGATACCATAAATGTCAACTGTTAAGAGATATGTAAACAAACTCAAACTTGCTAAAAATGTAGCTCTAAATATTAATAAAAAAATTTATATTGGACCAAAACTTAAACTACCGTTTGCACTAAATGTCTATATTTTCAAATTACATGACTGTACTAATGTCATGAAGAAGAAGGGTCAAGTTTCTATGGAAAGCAACAAAATATGAACTGGTTATAGTCCAGTGTTGCCGATGCAAAAATGAAAATTACCCGAACTTACTATTCAAATTATCGGAATTTGTCAAAATTACCAAAAGGACACATTGGTTATCTAAATAAAGTCTTCGACCCCAGTCATTATGGAAAATCCCCAAAAACAATAGCCATTTTATATATCCCTTCTACAAAATATTCGAAAAACTATTGGATCCAAATTAGTGAAATTGTCTAAAAATCGGATAATCATCCTCGCATTGACAACACTGATACAGAATGAATAATATGATGTATGTTGATGAAATCACTCGGTCATATTATTTAGATTATAATTAACAATTACTAATGGACAATCGTTAACATTGACTCTTGATTGGCTGCTTGCGATGACCTTATTTTAGTTCGCATATTTTCCGGGGCTCATGTTTGGTTCTGACAACTGTATCAAGCTTTCTATTCCATGAACGTACGATAAAATTTTCAAATAAAATTTGTAAAAATTTTCTTTCACCTTTTTATATACTTAGTACCTACGTTCACTGTTGACTTAAAAAAACTAACATCAAACTTTTTTTTTTCAGGTAAGATCCAAATATTGAGGATAAAGTTTTCTAAACGACACCAAAGGGATGGAGTGAGAAAGGATTAACTTTATAAACAGGATTTACTTAATTTAGGTAACTATAGCGTGTTATACAATTTTTAAGCAGCTGAAAATTGGATTTCAAGAGGGTTTATGAAAGGTTCCCTGGAAAATTCATTTAAGAAATTCCTCAAACTCTGTTAGAACAATGTGACTATATTCCCTAAGATTGTCATTGGCTAATATCTGCTTGGTGGAAAATTTAATAAAAAGTTATAATCCCTAGTAACTCGAAAATAATTAATAGGATCAGTTAAACGGAAATTTCGAGAATTCTTGAAATGTCGGGGGATTTGAGAAAGTTCTAGCAGTTATTACTTCCGTGTTATCAAGACTGTCTTTTATACTTTTACGAATTGCAAAGTTATACAATTTCACTTCATTGAGTGATAATTTTTTTGGAAGCATATTATAATGGAATACTGGACTGAGTTTCATTTTAATTGAAATTTTTTTTGAGACTAAACTTTTCCATGATTTTACACTGTTTTTTTTGTATTATAATAATTCAATTGAAACTTTTCTTCGTTATTTTTCGGTACGTTTTCTCTTGTTTCAATCCACAAAGGAGAACATTTATATTGGGTATTTTTCATTAAGACCAAAAACAAAAATTCCAAATGACTGACAGAAACAATAAAACCCTTCTTGTCCCTGCACTTTGTACCCTTTTGACCTACTAATAATGAAACACCAGAGAAAAACGGCATTGTGCTTTTGTATATAATTCGTCGGGGGTTGATATAAATAACAAACTCGTGTTCCATGCTTTTTTCTTCTTTCGGCGTTTTGCTTAAAATAAATTGAGTTTTCCCTAACTGTCATATTCAACTGCAAGAAAATATACCAAACCCTCCTGTTTAACAGGAATTGTGTTTTTCCTGTCATTTTCAATTGCGTGAAAATAAACTGAATTTTCCTGTTTAAAAGATATTGAGATTTTACTAACTGTCATTTTTAACTGCAGGAAAATAAACTGAACTACACTGTTTGAAAACAATTGGGTATTTCCAAACTGTCATTTTAAACTGCGAGAAAATAAACTGAATTCTACTATTTGGAAGAAATTGGGTTTTCCAAACTGTCATTTTCAACTGCATGAAAGTGAACTGAATCATTCTGTTCGAGAGGAATTGGGTTTTTCCAATCTGTCATTTTTAACTGCGAGAAAATAAACTAAATTGTCATGTTTAGAAAAAATTGAGTTTTTTTCTGTCATTTTTAACTATGAGGAAATAAACTGAATTCTACGGTTTGAAAAAATTGGGTTTTTTCAAACTGTCATTTTCAATTGCGTGAAAAGCAACTGAATTCTACTGTTTGGAAGAAATTGGGTTTTTCCAAACTTTCATTTTTAACTGCGTTTAAGTGAACTGAATTATACTGTTTGAGAGAAATTTGGTTTTTCTAATCTGTCATTTTTTGACTGCGTGGAAATAAACTGAAATCTCTGTTTGAAAGAAATTTGGATTCTCCTAACTGCCATTTTTAACTCTAAGAAAATAAACTCAATTGTCCTGTTTAGAAGAAATTGAGTAAATAAACTGAATTCTACTGTTTGAAAAAATTGGGTTTTCCCAAACTGTCATTTTCAATTGCGTGAAAAGCAACTGAATTCTACTGTTTGGAAGAAAATTGGGTTTTTCCGAAGTGTTATTTTTTAACTGCGTGAAATTAAGCTAAATTCCTTGTTTGAAAGAAATTTAGATTTTCCTGTCTGTCATTTTTAAATGCGAGGAAATAAACTAAATTGTCCTAATTAGAAGAAATTAAGTTTTTTCTGTCATTTCCAACTATGAGAAAATAAACTGAATTCTACAGTTTGAAAAAAATTGGGTTTTTCCAAGCTGTCATTTTCAACTAGGAGAATATAAACTCAATTCTTCTGCTTAGACGAAATTGGGGTTTTCCAAACTCTCAATTTGAACTGCGTGAAAATAAACTGTTTGAAAAAAATTGAGCTTTTCCAATCTGTTATTTTTAACTGCGTGAAAATAGGGTGAATTCCACTGTTTGAAAGAAATTGAGTTTTTCCCAAGTGTCATTTTTAACTGCGTGAAAATAGAGTGAATTCTCCTAAATAAAAAAAATTGTGTTTTCCTTAACTGTAACTTTTAACTACCTGAAATAAACTTAATTCTCCTGCTTAAAAGAAATTGTGCTTTTCCCAACTGTTATTTTTAACTGCGTGAAAATAAACTGAATTCTACTGTTTGGAAGAAATAGAGTTTTTCCTAACTGTAATTTTTAATTGCGTGGAAATAAAGTGAGTTATCGGTTTTCTTAATTGTCTTTGCCACAATTTTGAAGTCAACCAAACGAATCCGTATATTGATTTTGTGAAAGT
>CAJUYG010005635.1:0-13512 GCA_910591675.1 Galerucella calmariensis
ACAATCAAATTTACCACCGACGGACTGTATTCAAACATTCTATTAACCTCCAACAGACTTTTCTTTCTTCGCTCAAATAAGCCAATGAAAGGAACCACAAACACTTAAAATACAAAGCATTAACCCAGCACGCCGGAAGTTTCCAACAAGTTAGGCTTCAAAAAGCTCGCCAAAAAGTCCTAGAGAACGTTCCGTCGCTCTACTAATTAAAAAACAATACCCTTAATGATTAAAAACTTCGATAACAGTGAAGTAGACACAAAACTTTATTTTTGCGATTATTTGATGAAATTATATGGAATACTTTTTTCAGAATATTTAAATTTCTTATATCTAAAATTATTATTTATATGTGAACAATTGATAACTTTCAGCCACTGACCTTTTTTATGGATAAAAAATTGTATAATTCCCATTTTTGCATAATAAACAATATTATTACTGTGATGAACTTATTTATAATGATGTGAAACGACCGCAAAAAATAATTGTCAAACAAGTTTGATCTGTGGATTTAAAGCAATGTAGGAAGTTGTGAATGGAGACGAGATTATGAAATGGGATACATTTAAGATATTATTATGAAAATTAACAATGATGTTGCCATTGTTTTCTATCTATTAGAATGGGACATTATAGATAACTTATCAACTATTTGGGACCTACTCTGAAAATAGAAATACAAGAAATCTTGGAAAATAGGTTTTTCATCCATGTTGTTAGCTGAAAACCAAGTTTGCGTATCCAGCAAGTATAGTTTGGCAAGTTTATCTGAAGCTACGGGGCATCGGTAAGGGGCGAGGAAACATGGGGCATATCTGTCCAATACCAACACCACTGGATAAATCAATATCAGTCAATTGACGGAGTGAGACGAAAGAACACACGAACGCGCTTGCTAATAAGAAGTCAGCTGGTCAGACCTTCTGATAAAAATCACCAATTATGTAATTCGGAGGGTGAGGTAATTATGGTTTTCGTACAACGCTACCAGAGCTTGAAGAAGCCCATAACAAATTAGGAAAATTGTTCTTTTCATATTCATAAATTGAAAAAATAATGTTAATATACAAAATCCAAGGGAACAAGCACATTAAAGAATTAACGTTTAATCACATTGTTAATATTGTTAATAATAAAAAGTCCCTTTTCTAATTATTATCACTACATACTTAGCACTTTAACTTTTTCATAGTTAAACGTGGCAATATCGAATGTTTTTGACCTTTCACGGCTTCAGATAAACTTGCGAAGGTAAATAAATTTGCTGCCTTATTACTACGGAAAATATTCCGTTTTGTTCCAATTTTATGATCTGCATTTCAACTATAAGAAGGATGCATTGTTTTCCTTACTTTCTTTGATTGATTGATCAATATAACATGAACTGGTTGTTAGAGTATCCTCACCCATAGGGGCTGGTCATATGATGAAGAGTAATGAGAACGAATACTCTTTAATTGGAAAGTATTTCAATTGCAAACCACCGATACGAAAGTTAACAAAAATTGTATCTGGTTTTAGTGTTGAGTGTCTATAGCACCTGAAATGGTATTTTCATTATGTTTAGGTTCGAAGTCAGAAAACAAGATTTCAGAATTAGAGGTTGGATTGGGATTAAAAAAACAAAGAAATGAAATGTATTGAGTGGGATCAAAAAATTTGTTACGAGTATATTTTTCAAGTTGAAAGACACTATACTACGACCATTGTGGAAGGATTTGCATGGACTGTTAACAAGAATGATTCAGTGACAATAGTCAAGTGTTTTCAAGTCCTCTGTCAACTAAACATAGATGGATTTGTACGTTGTATAAAATGCTTATATATTATACTGATCTTCAGATCAACTTAGCTCAGTTTTCCGTTGGATCATTTCATACAGCCATATTTATATCGAAAATATAGCGTACCAATTACCATAGTTAGTGACATATGCACGGTGTTATTTATAAGATGCGACATAATGATTCCTATACAAAACTGTCAAAAAACACGAGCTAACTTTTTTACCAAATAGCGTTCATAACAAATAATAACAGATTAGGAAAGGTCGTTGAAAAATAGGATCACATGCACTTACAATATTCTTAATTTCGCTCTGGTTTAATCAAAAAATGGATAGTTTGAAAAAGTCGAATTCCATTTTCCAAACTTTCAACCGCGTAAGAAATAGCCAGATAGGTAAAAGAACGGAAAATTTACAGTTAAACGTGGTGTTTTCAGTATTGGATAGTGTTATGAAAAGGGCGTACGACTTTTTTAAACATAATTTTTCACCTAACGATTCTAACGATTTCTTAACGACCTTTTCAATGAACGCTATTTGGTAAAAACGTTAGCTCGCGTTTCACAGTTTTGTACAGGAATCCTTATGTCACATCTTATAAAGAACACAGTGTATAACCAAATATAAAATAACTCTATAACGCAGTAACACTAGTGATCCAGTTTATCGACAAATTAATATCAACCCCTTTCAACCCCATTCAGTTACTTCCTTGATCATGTTCAGTGAAGCGGCAATATCATTTCGACATGTTCATAAACGTGGAAAATTTGAATTCACACGAGTTTTGTCGACTTCCACACCTCTTTTCTCCAAACAGAATTGAACTCCCTGGACAGCTGTTTGTTTGTTTTTGTTTTATAGTTCGTTTTGATGGCAAAGCTTTTAATTGATGAAGAATAAAAGTGTGCTGGTCACAAAACGGTCTTGGATTATGGCGTCACGCCTCTTTCGGAAGCTTTTAATTTCAGCTTCAAGACTAGTGACTAAAGTTATCACAGCACGGAGGCGGGGAATTTGCTCACGACAAATGCGGTCTTTTATGTTAGCTACTTGGGAGGTGAATGAAGGTATTATTTGTTTTATTTAAGATGTAGAGAAAAGTAGTTCAAGTGGTACCACCTTTTGAATATTTTTAACCTTAATAACCGTAAATTACACACATTTTCGGGAAGTTTCCGTCAGCTTAAAAGTGAATGTGAATTGTTCTTTAAGCATATTGGTATTCCAGGTTAGCCTGATTTTATGATACTAAGGATGGGAGAATTTACCTATAAGCTACAGAATCTGTAAGGATATATAGGATCTGTAACTTGAACCTTTACAGATTTGTAAAACTTGCTATTCTGGAACCAAATCTGTGAGAGTCATAGTTACAGATATTTACCTTATAGGTTTCAACTTCACTTCTGTTTATAATGTCAAAATTCTAACCTCAAAACCATTAAAAGTATTCAACAGCTGTGTGTGTACCGACCTAGTAAACCTTGATACCAATTGATATTTCCACAATTTGTAATAAAAGAATGGCGTGAGTAAACCACTGAAAAAATATATTCAACATGTTATTTATTTATTTAAATATACGTATTTTGTGGAACACAAGGTGTAAGACGAAAAAGAACCAAAAATACGTCTCCAGAGCAATTGGAGATATACTTACAATTCATGGAAAATTATTACCTACATTTTTCGCAGTAATACCTACCATAAACCCTACTTTAGATACCATTTATTCAATAAAAAAGTGGGACAAGCTAGTGATTATTTAAATGCATTGTAAAAAGACTGTGAATTGATTATTATTACTTCCATTCCAAAGGGAATTTCTGATTATTCTCCATAACATGAGGTCTTAAATTATGAATTATGAATTACACTATTTTTGTCCAACCGAAACATTTATCTAAAATGCCTGTCTGGCATATCCAACGGATTTAATTGATTCCTCAAGTGTCTTCGTTGGATTCTGACATGATTTCTGGAAAGATTGAAAGTGTATTTTATAATAATACCGTGAAAAGTATGTACAAACTGATTCTCATCCTATTCCAACATAATACTGACTGGCGGAAATATTTAATTGTCCGTTCATATGTTCACTTTAAAACTTGATAATCACTTGAAAATCACAAAAAAAACTGGAAACTCTACAACTTTTTAACTGATATTACACGAAAAATGATAATTATAATAATACAACGGTTTGTACCACACCCTGTACTTCTTACAGTGACAGATATCCAGCACGTAAATATTTACGAATCTGTAAGCAACAGGTGAGGTTAGAATCAGAATCGCAATTCCTGTAACAGATTTCGGCTTATAGATCTTACAGATTCGTAAATATCAGAATTCCACCATAAGCGAGATATATATCATAGAACTTTTTATTATGCTGGATGTCTATTGGATTGCATCTTGGTGGAAACTCTTGTCGTCAAAGTCGATTGGTATTTTCCCTTTGATTCAACCACTTTGACTCAATTTATTTGCGAGAATAACAGTTAATCTAATCATACACAATATATTTTTGTGTCTTCCTGTATTTGATAGGAATAATTTTCCTGAACCACATCGTCGAGGTTTACAATCTAGTACACCCAGTGACACCTACGGCTTAACGACTTCAACAATTGTGGAACTAGTCAAACGTTACACCCATGCTCAATCCCTTAAGAGATGGGATGGAATCAAAGGATGCAGTCTTGCCAGGATCACCCTGGGCGACCCTGAGAAGCTGGCACCGAAGAAATATTTGGCGATGACCAGGAAAAACCTACGTTTAACAGTAAGATTTTTGACTGGCCACTGTCAACTAAGGAAACACCTCCATACTATGGGGCTAGTGGACACACCTCTATGCTGGATGTGTGAACAGGAAGATGAAACTGTCAGGCATGTCTTATGCGAGTGTCCGGATATATCGTCAGTAAGAGAGTGTGTGTTCGGTGAGTTTTGGCCTACATCTGCCGATATAAAGGAGATGTCTCCTAGTGACCTGTCCACCTTCCTGAGAAGGGCATAATGGACGATGACCCAGGAGGACAACTCTTCGGGAGGATGTAGAATGGGTCACATGTGGCCTAAGTACTGTGAGCCTACACTCACCCTCCCTACTCTAGAAATACAGATACAATCTAGTACATACTGATCTAGAAAAATTAAGAGTTTGTGGAGAGTTATGTTGAAAAACAGAGCATAGTGCCAGGGACTATTGAACAATCGGATGCTTTACTGATAACAGAAACCAAGAACGCTGCTGAATGGTTTTCAGCTACTAGTTACTAGCTACAAGTTATCAGCAGAAAATACATTTCAGTTTTTGGGATCAGTTTTAATTATTTAAAACCATGGACATTGTTAAAAAAGCCACTACAGTGTTTTAATTCCTAAGCCAACCATGTGGTTTAAAATTGCTTCCGGACTGAGAGATTATGATGTGATAAGTTGGGAGGGTAGGGCAAACCCCACATCACCTAGGCCTCGTTTGATTCTTTGAGCATTCTCCTGGAAGTCCCTCTCAATATGTCGACCATTCTATGTTTTCCAAAAAAAACTTCTCTCAATATGTGTGGGATTAGAAAAGCCCGCCAAACAGTGAGTTACTGATGGATGATAACACTAAGTAATCAAATAGGATAATTTTTCCATTCCATAGTCCTGTTCCAGTCAGAACCTCTGCTGCAAAAAGTAGATTCTGTCGGATAATTGTCAAAAATATCTACCCTGCTGCACTGTCAGGATAGTACAGTGATCACCTACCTAGTTTGCAGTAGTCCCTTCCATCCCACATTTTCCTTGAACTCATTGTGTTCAGTTCACGCACTAGCGTAACTGTTTCATTGGTGAATTGTGAAGATTCAAGAAGTTTTTGAGCTGATGCCCTCCTAGCCAGGACATTAGCCGCGCGTCAACCTCCAGACTAACCATGACCTTTGGTCCACGACACTGTTTCAACCAAAGCATGGATGGTGACATTTTAGCACTGACCTTTTTTTAATATGTGATCTCTTCTAGGGTAGTAGTGCTTATCTGCTATATGTATAGATGCGCACATTTTTTTCACCGAAAATCTCCTCTTCAACTATGTAGATGCCATTGACTTCCTGGAATCCAAAGTAAGGTGATAATGTTGTTCTCCCCTAATTGATTGAGTTTTCCTGGGGATTCACATACTATTTCAAAACGTGAAACGTTGGAACACTTTCCTATTGAGTATATAACCGTTTGAAAGAATATTGTGACTTTTCCTAAGTTTTCTGGTTTTTGGTTCTTGTCCCGTACATTCATTATCCCACCTTTTTTATTGCTTTAGAGCCGTTTGTGAGCCGTTGACTGGCATGTCTTCCAATTTTAATAATGGTTATGGTGCAAAAGTGTTGAAAAAACTGAAAAAAAAACGCTTCCATAGAAAATCGAACTAAAAATTCAGAAGTAACTTTTAATTAGTCACAGAAAAATGTATTCCTCTTGACAAGATATTAATTGTAATTATCTTAGAATAAAAAATATGATTTAGTATGAAATATATATCAGAGCATCATACACTTTTTGTGATAAATTGGAATAGTATATTACACACCGAGGTGGGACAAATTTTATTACTGTCGAGAGGTTAGTTAGTTATCCGAAACGCGAAGCGTCGAGGTTAGCTATTATCTCGAGACAGGAATGAAACTTCCAACCGAGTAAGAAAAATGTCATCTGATGAAAAATTGATGAATTGTACCCCTTCATAAATAGGTATTATACTATTTATCAATGTGTTATATTTTTATATATAAAAAATATCCATCTAGAATAGATCAACGATCACATTATTTTAGAGGGTGGGGAGTGAGGACGGGAGGTGATCGATGAGGGCGGGAGAGTCATGGCGGGAAGAAGAGGTGTATAATATGACACTTTCCAACCTTCAATGACGTTACTAATGACAGCAAAACATATATGGTTATGAATATAGTAGTTTACCTAACAAGTGCGGAAAGTGATACTTTTCCGCACGCCATTGCAGATGGCCGAACGACGCTTTAGCGAGTTCGGCCAGCAATCGCGTGCGGAAAAGTCACTTTACGCACGTGTTAGGTACACTATTTTTTCTACTAGCATGCGAAAAATAACCCAAAAGTTAACATAAAGATACATTTCTTATTAAATGCATATTAACAAATTAATTATTATTATTTGACATTCATTTGATGAGGCTTATACCAGGGCCATTAAAAAATGATTGAAAAATAAGTTGTTTTTTTATTGAAAATTATAGCAAAATTATAATAAATTTCTTAATTTTTCAGTCATTTGGTAAACTTGGATATACAAAATACATATTTTGAATATTCAAATGTCAGTATATTCCTCAAATGTCAATAAATTTACTTTCCGCACGCTTTTTAGTGCGGAAAAGATTCACTTTCCGCACGTTAGTAGAAAAAATTATTTTTCACTTCTTAGTGCGAAATGTTATGAAAACGCGTCTTTCAGTTTTTTTAAATTATAATTCATATATCATGTGAATTATCATCGCCAACATAGTTCAGTTACCCAGTGTGTAATTATGTAATTAACGTTTTGCGTTCGGATAATTCGATTTCTTTAACTAGAAAGTCATTCCTTTGGGTTTGAATATCAACCAACGCTCAGCGCCGCGGCATAATGGCGAGACGCATGTAATGAAATCATGCAGCGAACTGTGCAAGAATGGTTTCAATCAGTGGCAGAGCAAAATAGATATCTAGCTCTACAATATTGGGAGAAAGTGAACAAAATGTGGTAACAAAAATGTGTAAAATCACTAAAGAAAAATTTTACTTACAGATTCGAACATACAAAGCGATACTTTTTAATACTTCCATTTTAATTCAGCTTATTACAAGAACATATTGTTTTGTCAGTGGATTTTAATTTACTTGCCCCACCTATCAACATTAACAAATTAATATAAACACGGCCAATTGCATCAACAGTGGTACAGGTATAGGTTTTAGTCATTCCAAATATTTGAAAATAATTTCATTCAATTCTATTAAATGTTCAAGAAAAGTCTAAAACATCAAATGTTTTGGGAAGATTCCATCCAGCACAAACATTGTGGGGAAGTTGGGCAACGTTTATTTTAGTGCCTCATTGAAATATTTCAGGATTACATTGTAGGTAACAACCGTACTGTATCGTTCATTTGCATTGTTTTCGAGACATGTACTTACCTGATTAATTTTAAAAAGATATTTATTTATGCAATTTTACTTTTTCAAAAAAATTAGTTTTTCAAGAATATCTTGTATATTAGAACAGGTTGAATAAAATTCTCATTGGACATCAAGAGAACATCTATTTTCAATGTTCCAGACATATTAAAACAAGCAGCTATTTTGTATTTATTGAAATGTTTTGGCGCACGTTTAATATAACGCCCCGTAAATATTTATCCCAAATATTGCAGAAACGTTCAGCTGCAATATCTCTGGAATATCTTATTGGAACCTCCATGCAATATTAGTGGAATAGTGCAACGCGCGGACATTTCAACGTTTTAGTAACGTTGTGGATATATTAAAATAACATTGCCTGCGAGATTCAAAATCGTGTTGTAATGTTTATTAACGTCCCAGAAATGTTACTGTGCTGGCTGGTATATATATCATAGTATATGTAAACAGTCTATACAAACTATTCTGCGTAAAATTAACTTTTATCCGTATGAACTTCAAAATTTCCAAGAATCGGTCGAGGATGATTTCAATAAACGGTTACAATTTTGTGAAACAGTTTCAGAGAAAATAGGGCAGCAAAACAAATTCTTAGATTTTTGGGTATTTAGTGATAAAGTCTTGAGTCCTAAGCTGTTCAATGTGATAATGGACTATATAATAGAAGAGGAGAAGTATCAAGTGAATAAATTAACGGTGGGTTATAAAAATATGGAACTTTCAAAGATCTCTGAATGCGCCTTTGCTGAAAAAGATCTTCAAAAAAATCTAGACGTCTGGAAAAGAGCTCTTCGAAGCAAAGATCTAAAAATAAATGGGAGAAAAAAATAATAGTAATAGGACAAGAAAGAGAGGAAATCATTAAAAAAAACCACCTCCTCACTTCTTAGAAATCAGACAACCTGCAACATGCCACAAGACGGTATGATGAAAAGTGTAACTTTCCATAGAAATTCGTTACGGAATTAGGGATTTACGGAACAAGAAGGAATGGGATCCAAATACCATTACCATAACCCAAAGTATCTTTCAAGCGGAAATCCGCGCCATAAGAGAGTGCGCCCAGTTCAATATTGATAAGGGATACAGAAGACAAAGAATTATCATAATGTCGGAAGTCAAGCAGACATTAAAGCATTGAGCTCTTGTTGTTCTAATCAGTCCCAAAATGGTCTGGGAATGCCTAGACAAACTCAATGAACTAGGCGAGAACAATAGAATCAACTTGATATGGATTCCAGGTCAAACCGGAATAGAAAGAAATGAACTAGCAAAGAGGGGGATGTAATATTGGAAGAAATAGGTGAAGCCGAGAAAAAAAAAGATCTAACCATTGGAAGGATCTAGTAGGGCTTATACAATCAAAGACTCTTCTGGGTGCAAGGTGACTACAACCTGTTGAGATCAAATGAATGCATAAGTTAAAGTAAAACTACGATGAGAGGTTTAACAGGGATCCTAACGGGACATTGTCGCCAGAATGGGCAGTCACCTTACTATGGATTCCAGGACACACTGGAATAGAAGGAAATGAAATAGCAGATAAACTATTGAAGAGGGGGACTGAAATACCTTTCTGGGGGCCTGAACCCTTCTGCGGAATCAGCCCCAATGTGATATTGGAAGAAATAAGTAGAGCAAAAGAGAAGATCTGACCATTGAAAAGATCTAGTGGGGCTTATACAATCAAAGATCCAAGTGAGTACAGCCTGTTGAGATCAAATGAATGCATAAGTCAAAGAAAAACTGCGCTAAGGGTTTTAACAGGAATCCTAACGGGACATTGTCGCCTGAATGGACACCTGAAAAAGCTCAAAATAGTGGAGGAAGAAGAATGCAGATTATGTGGCATGGAAGAAAAAACCACCATCCACAGACTTTCCAACTGTACAGCACTTCAGAATCCAAGAGTACAGCATCTGGGAGATTACTGGATAGAAGAGGAACATTTACCTAAGTTGAAGCCTGCAGACATCCTAAAATTCCTCCGGGAAATAGGACTAGAGGAGCTTCCAGTTTCTGAGACTCTTCTCAGAAACTAAGTAGAAGTAAGGGAGGACAATAGATCTTTTAGGTCTCAGTGAATGTCACCCCAAAATATATACATACATACAGGAAGAAAACAAGAATCTTGAAATACTGCTTAACGAAGAACAAGTACAGCAAGTGGATACATTCAAATATTTGGGAGTGAAAAAACATAAAAAAGGAAAAAATAACGCTGAAATCAATGGACGCATTAAAAGTGCAATTATTATGCAATAGGTAATACTCCCATTCGCAAAAAAGTGTCAACGAGAATAGTCTATGAAACCATTTTTAAACCCATTTTAATTTATGAGAGTGAAAGCTGGGTTCTTACGAAAGAGACGAAAATAATGACAAATGGTTTAGATGAAGTATCTGAGAGCAGTATTGTGAATCACATGAAGAGACAAAATTCGAGATGATTATATGAGAGAAAAGCTAGAATAGAGCCCCTGGGAAGAAGCATAGGAAGAAATCAGTTAAGTACGCATGAAAAAGAATCAACCAGAAAAATTACATGGCAAACAAAAACATGTGGAAGGCGACCAAGGGAGAGACCACACAAAAAACCTGGGATGATGTAGTAGCGGAAATCTTGAAATAACGTAGACTAAATCGACCGAAGGCGAAGTATGGTCCTGATTATAAATATATATAGTAATGAAGCCACATTTTGATCGAACGGTTCTGTAAACAGACATAATTGCTGGTACTGGTTAAATTGTAATCTCACAAAAAGTTAATAAGTTGGCGCGTCTGGTGAGAAACCATTTAATGGGTCCTTTATTATTAAAGGTACTCTTACCGATGCTGAATATCTTGATTTCCTCCAAAATGAAATTAAACCTGAAATAAATCGATCATTTCCCGATATGGACGTATACTATTAACAAGTATACTTTATCAAAGAGAGTTCGGCAATTATATAAATACAATTTTCTCTCTGAGCTGGATTCGTCGGAAAGATGCAATTGAGTGACTGGCGAGCATTTTGAGCACTTATTTGCAAGTTGAATTGTGAAATTTCTTGAATATCCCAGTGAAGAAATATATTGATTTCAATATTCGAAAAAGAAGAATTAAGCTTCTTTGTGATATGTCTCTCGTCCAAAGTTGTCATACAGTCAAGATGGAGGCCGTACGCTAAACGTTGACGTCAAAAACATTTAACATTTTATTCCAACACTCTTTTCATCCCTCGCGAGACTGTTTAGCAGCACTGTATAAAAATACAATTATATAATATAATAATAACTGGTGATATTTTACTATGATGCTGCTACCCTGAAGCTGCACATATTTAATGAACTTCAGTACGCTGTTAATTTGCTTTGGATAATTTAGCTTATCGTAGGCATAATGAGACACAATAGACTTGATTATTTTTATTCGATGCTGTTTTCATCATCAAGTTTCTTGTGAAAAAAAGACAGTAGAATAAGGTTACTAATCAAGACCCAAGCTGGATAATCAACGCTACAGTGGACATTGAAAATCTTGGAATTGCTGTTACTTTTTCGTCTCAAAACTATTTTATTTAGTGAATTTTTGTTTCTCGTGAGTCACTTCCTCCAAAATACACAGAAAAACCTTTGATCTTCTGTCTCTCTATCTTACAGGAGCTTACAGAGCGCTCTATGGCTGGTTGCCTCTATATGTAGTATCTCTATGATATGCTTTGTTTGATATGGATGTAGGTGATATGAAAAGGGACTCGAGGAGTCAGGATGCTGCGTCGTCTTATCCAAGAGAGGAGGAGGTTTATTGTATTCACAATGAAGGTTTTTTACATCGATAGATTGAAAGGTTCACAGGAAAAAAAGTAAAGCTGTTTTGTGTATTGGATTTAAAAGGACAAGATATAACACATAATTGCTATCTGCCAAAATACAGAAGCACAAATAACGAATTTGAAGCTGAGATACCTAAGGTCTATTCTAACAGCAATTAGATACTGTCAGAAACGATCAGAGAATAGTTGACCATTGAAATCAGTGATAGAAATTACGCGAATGCAAACAGTTTCTGATTGCGGTTGAAGCAAACCTTTAAATATTTTCTTCCTAACACTCCCTTCTATTTGAGATTTACATCAAATGTAACTAGTTAAGCAAATGAACATAGTAATGTTCTGGAACAATGAAAGTACAAATTAAACCTAAACTAGGTACCTATCAAAGCATTAAATTCAACCTCTCCAAAATGTTTTTTCACGTCAATGTGTTTTGTTCTTCGATGCTGTTGTTGCGTATCGGCTATTTTTTGCAGATCGATGATCGACAAAAATGTTCTCTCTAACCACGAGGCATTGGGTACCTTGGTACCAACCTATATGCATGGTGAAGAAATGAGTAGGCAACCGGACGAACAGGTGCTTCAGCTTCTGCAGTTGATTTTACATGAATTTTATTTTCCTGCCGATGTCGTCAAATCAGCAGCTCAAAGGAGACAGACAAGCAACGACTTGAACTTATACTAGAAACATCACTACAATATACGAGAATGAATTTGGTTCCTTTTTCTCAATGTTTTTGTTATTTTATATTTGGGTAGTAGTGACATCAGAAAAAGGTGAATATCTTTATAGCTAAGTACACATGACTAGAAAGTCAAGAAAACATTGTTGTATTCTGTGTAAAAATTTTAATTTTTTTAAAATTACAAAGCGCTTTCGGCTATTTAGCCATATCTTCAGTGCGAATAGTGCGATACCTGCAAGTGAGTAATAATAGTTTGAAATATGTAAAATAAGAAATTAGTGGAGAATTACTTACTTGTCAGGTATATGATACAAGAAACCTAATTAAAGGTCGACAACACATTAACGTCACAATAATGAAATTCTTTAAAAATTACATTAAACTTAAATTTAAAATATTCCCCTGATTGGGGTAAACTGTCTTTAACTTTTGCACATTTTTAAGGCCGATTCATGCAACGTGCATTATAATCACATTTTCATTACATTATAACTTCACTTAAATTACATTATCACTGCCTAATCAAACCAGTTCATGCAACGAATTAATTATGAACTGACAAGACTGGCAATTGATAAACGTCATATTATTTGAATCGTTTGTGGTTGTGCTAGAAGGTCAGTTATTTGCAATTATTTGGAAGTTATGAGGTTCTCTCAGCAAAAACGTGCTGGAATATATCAGTTTCACTACTTTTGAAAGTATTAGTGGCTGCTCGAAATAGAAGGAGACCTTGGAATGACAGCTCTAACATTTTTGGCGCATGCGATTTCATGGTTTTCAGCAGTTTCACCATAGACATAGACATTATATTATATTTCTCTATGGTTTTCACTAAAAATATAATGTAATTATAATGTATAGTTGAAAGTAGACCAACTTCTTAATGCAATGGTGTAATTGAAATTCAATAATGTGGTTGCATGAATATCATATAGGAAACTATGGTAATTAACTTTGTAACACACGTTCCTCCTTAAGAGACAGATCCCGGCTAGAGACT
>CAJUYG010005636.1:0-13512 GCA_910591675.1 Galerucella calmariensis
TATCATAATAAAATTGTTTATTTAGAAACTTCTATAATTTGTACCAAATGAAAGCAAAATATTAAATATATCAGAATGGTCATGTTATTTTAATTTAAAAACATTCTAGATAAAAAATGTTCAAAATAAATCTTCTGTAAGAAATGGTTTTAGCTAAACCAACAAATTTGAATTCAACATTGTTTTGTGCTCCAATCAAAATTCATGGTACAATGTATCTAATTGATATCAATATATAGCTTCTGAAGTTTATTTTTATTTTTAATTGGGAAAACTAATTTTTTAATCCTTTTTAAACATTTCGATGCCACACAGCTTCTTTGCAATACCTATTTCTTTCCAAGACTTGACTAGTGACATTACTATTTATGAAAAATAATAAATTCATTGCTTTTTGGAACACAATTATCTCTGACTCCAAATCAAAAATAACTAGAACATTAGCTATTCTATTAATCAGAATTAAATTGTTTAACCTAGTTGTTCTTTGTACGTTCTGTGTCCAATATACTTTGGAACTAATGATAGCATTAAACTAGGTTTCTATATTTCCCTCACTAGACCAATATAATATGATGACCAAGATGAACAACATATATTGAGCATGGAAAACTGTAAGCAGAGATAATCATTTAGAATACTAAGTATTGTATTTAATTATTCTACCCAGGAGAATACTGAATAATATGAAATTTACCAATGCAAGTTAAATTAAAACTATAAAGCATGCAAACAACTAATATTTCGAATGCATTTCACACTGTTAACTTGTATTTCCATATAACTGTACATTTGAATAAGTGCAATCATGAGTCCAAAGTGAGTTGGCAACAAACATATTTTAAAAAATGCAAAAACTTTGCAATTGTACTTTGGAAATCCCTGCATCATTCCAACTTATATCTGTATGCTGTTTGAATATTGTATTATTTTATCGAATTACTGATACATTGTAAGTTTTCTCAAAAGTAAAATTGTATTAACTTTGTTTCTTTGTTTTGCAAATAAATTAATACCTAATGCTGTAAGCATCTACATTGCATCCCTACTTGATTTTTTTATATTACCACTGTAGTAAAATATCTTTGTAAAATATATACCCAATATTTTCAATAGATACTACCTACCTACAATTTTTTTATTCTAAATACTAAATACAGACATTGAAACAAAACAATATCAGAAATTTTTTTATTCCCTCTGTAATCTAATATTCACATGGCTGGGCTGTCAAAACAATAGAAGGAAGTGGTAACAATCAACATGGTTCTGTTGACTTTATAATGTGATTTTAATACTAACTTGTAGGTATTACCTATTAATTTAAAAACAGAAGTCTGTTTGACAAAAAACTGTTTTAGAGCTGAGAATTAACGCAAGCGCAAAACAATTTCGGCCCGTAAAACTCACTTGCACCTGCACTTGAACTGAACCTGACCTGCCACCAAGGGACACACTTTCCAGGGATAGCCTAGAAATCGAAGACGTGTGGACTGGGTCAAAGAATGCACTATAATTTGTTCATGCAGATATTTAGTAGAATTAAGCAAACTAATTATTAGATTTAGGGTTAAAGGCATGTACACACAATGATATATTGAGATAGGAAATGTCCTTTTTCCCGGCGTAACCTAGGACAAGGCGAGATAATATTAAGCACCGTTGCCGTATCCTACTTACTCGAATATACAGACAGACATTGCAGTCATTGGTTTCGCTTTCAATACCACTTTCGCACAGACGAATGTTAAATTATAACCAAACAAAAGTGAGTCTTATAAAATAACGAGTTGATATAAATTATAGAATAATTAAATAAATACTATTTTTAATTATATAACCTGCAAATTATAAATGGCATGCAGGGGAAATTACCTTCAGAATTTATCGAAAAAGGCACTTGTAATTCTACGTTGTCATTGTCTGTTACAACTTCTAATTCAACCTCGGCATTTACCACAGAAACTGTAGTGGACGTGCCGTTTTCATTTTGTACGGTAGATTCGGCAACAGAGCTAGGAACGCTCATACCCGTCGTTTCTTCATGCATTGTTTATTCAATTACGCACTTATCCCGAAATGATAAACGAATTTACCACGCCTCAAGGTCCAAAGAAATTTTGACCTTCAAATTCGCGCCAAGGTTTCACAAATATCTATTTCTCACAACGATGTAAAATCGAACGTTGTATAAATGTAGGTCTCTAGGCCACTTCGCTTACACTTTGCATTCAGACAGACAGACATGACTGTACTAGTCAAACGTGCAACTGCTTACATAACCTGAAATTGTCAACTTACATTATCATCCTTTATTAAGCTCTTTATTCGTCATCATAAATCGTCTTAAAATTATTAATAACAATTTACAAAGCCAAATCTGCATCAAATTCTCTTTTTTATTTCAATATCGTGCTCTGCACACTTTCTCGATTTTAAGTAGGTCAAAGTTGTTTATTCATTCTGTTGCGTTTATCTATATTACGTAACTGGTGTTCGAATTCAGGTTGTATTATAATACCTAGAGATTTATGTTTTATTCATTTACTATTTGCTCTACTGCTACAATTTAAAAAAAGTATTTTGCATTCCATATAACACGAGGAAATGTAGCGCGCAAGCGTTTTAAACTTTCAAATTTCGGCGGTAATCTTTTATTGCGTAAAAAATAAATTGTGCAAGAAATATTACACAGTGTATTGCAATATAACGATTAATAACATTTATATTTACTGCACGAGTCATTTTTAGGTTCAAATATATACAATATGTATATGAATAGGTACATGTATCATTTTTATTAATTAGAAATAGATAGATATAAACTGCGGATGTGGTTCCAATCGTAATCTGATAATATATTAGAATAATGTTGATTATATCTTCCCACGTACTTTTTTCTTAATATCTCCAATATACAAAACACCGATTTGTAGTTATAAAAAAATAAAATAGACTATATGTGCTACTATTTCAATGTGATTAGGGCGACATATAATAGCTTACAGGACTGGACTAGCTGATACCTACATGAAATTTTCACCAAGTACCTATAATAAATTTAAAATGCAGAGTAGAATTGCTATTGTATCATTTATTGAATGATGGATACAATTTTGCATATACTTAATAATAAAAATATATGAAATTAATACTATATAAATGATCTAAAAAACAAATTATATTTTGTATCTTGATTTAAAAATGTAATAGGTGTATTAAATGCAATGGAAATAGTACCTATATTATGAAATGAACAATCAATATTGAATAAATTCTCAATTTCAGTTCTTTTCAAAAACAATCTATTGTTTTTACTACAAATATGTAGGATATCAGTTGTACTGAAGTGTTTCTGTATTAAGGTAAGACCAAAATATGAAACTACCACTAAAGAGAGAAGAGAATGGTAAGAAGATTGAAAATAGTAAAATTCATATCTGTATTTTGGCCAAAATTTAAAAAAAATTATGGTGTATTGAGTTTTATGTTTCATCTACAGCATGGTTTTAATCCGAAACAGTATCAACATTATTTTTGATTGTATTTATGTGATCAATGGCATAAAACAATTCCAAAAAACCGGTGAATAACCGCATATATCTTACTGGAACAAAATAATTGATAATGTCAAAAACCTCCACTTACTATTGGTAAACAAAATAATGTCAGTGAAGAAAGAAATTTTAAAATTTATTGATCATATCATAAAAGACATAAAGCATTATACTTACTTGGGAATATCTACTATATTCGTAATCTTGTTTAAAAAATTCATACACTGCGGCACTTGATTCACTTATAGAATTGATTGATTGTCAACAACACAAAATTGTTTCAGGTGTAACAATAAAAGAAGCATCTATTACAGTTGTATACATACTTGGATACATTATATTTATTGACTGTATAAACCCAAAATGATAACAATTTATTTAAAAAAATATAAGTTACACACACATATGTACCTCGCCATTGTTATGCTAGCTGTTTGTGTAGATTATACAGCATTGTTTTTGTCTCCTCACACCTACGCTTATATTTACTATTTATTTAGTTTATATAAGCATATTTTGATATTAGATTCAAATATAACAAATTTGTAGTATTTGCTAGATTGCTGTTTATTGGATGTAGTTAAACTTCACTTCACATTTAAATAGCTGAAAAAAAGAATATACACTACCGTCACTATCCTCCAAAATTAATTAAATTAGGCCTTGTGTTGGTGTGACATTACCTGAGACCTACAAGATCTATTGTACCCCCTTACTTTTACCAAGTTCCTGAGACTAGTAGCTGTTTTAGACCTATTTCCCAGTGGGATTTTAGGTTGTCTGCATGTATGTTTAGAGGGTTCTGAATTGCCTTGCAATCTGCATGTATGTGGATGGATGTTTCATCTTCCATACCACAGAATCTACATTCTTCTTCATCCACTATTTTGAGCTTTTTTCAGATGCCCATACAAGCGACAATAATGTCCCGTTAGAATGCCTGTTAAAATTCTTAGTGTATTTTTACTCTGACTTGTGCATATATTTGATCTCAACAGGTTGTAGTCACTCAGAAGTCTGTTGTGTCAGTTAGGGATAAAAATTAATGTCTACTTATTTTTTCTTGACAACGGTAGCTGGAACGCTACCGAAACGTTGAAATGAAAAATTTAAAAATATTGTGGTTTAATTTCCCAAGAAATTAAAAAAAGAATTAATAATATACCACAAGGAACATACAGAAGGTATCTTTTATTGTTTAAGGTTAAGCCCTAGTAGATCTTTTCAATGGTCAAATCTTCCCTTTTTTTCGGTTTTGTCTATTTTTTCCAATTATAGGGCATGTCCACCAACTGACAAGTTGACACTAATGATAATTGTATTGATGATAAACAATTATTTTGATAGATTTAAGATTTGGTTGTTTTGTGTTGATTTAATGATCCTTTTTATTATAAACAGTAAGAAGTAGCTTTCAAAATACCTACCTACCTAAATAGGAAATTAAACAATGTGGAAGAACGCGCCAAATTAAAATAAAAAGAAACTCAAATACTATTAAGAACGATTGTTTAACATCAGGGCGACTGTCACATGACATCTCGTAGACTTGCCCTATTAATTAAAATCGTCGGTCGTATGTACATATCTTTCATATTGGGCTGTCAAATTACTTTTAAACGTATATCTGAGCTATATAAACAAAGCCTCGATACATCTGTGAACAGTACCAGTCATCAGTCATCATCATTCCATTCAAGACGACCTCTGGCAAATTGCAATCTTCTTCTAAGAGTATTTGCGTTTAAATTTGGTGCTCTGGCTGGAATCTTTGTAGTGTGGTGTTAGTATTAATTTGAATATTATGAATATCCGCTACTTGCATCTGTGTGACAATATGTTCCATTAAAGCGCACGAAATCTAATAAAATGATCTATGTAGTTGATAGCATGCTTGTTTCATTAGTAAAGATATTTCAATAAAATTACGTCAAACTTAAAAATTTTGTATCTTCCTTGATCACAAAGATATCGAGATGCTTTTTGAACGAAAATGTAAAGCGGATGTAGCTATTGTTTCTGATAAATTCCACAGGGTGTTGCAGTTATAAATAAAAACAATAATCTTTTCACACTTCGTATATGGGTAAGAGGTTGACTTTATTAGAATCGACTAATACATTTCTTTCTTACAAATCAAAATATACTTTGAATAAAGAATCATCAAAATCTATCCATTGATTCAGAAAAATAATTTAGGTGGTGCGATAATTTTGGAGGGTAGTGTATATTATCATCAATGAAAGGCAAAAACTCAAGATTACCCCTATTATCCTATTATCTATAAGCGAACACATTATGTGCATTGGTGCGCACCCAGCTCGACTTTTTACAGTGCAATGCAGCTTTCCATGTTCGGATTACTCAACCGAAAGTCGTTCACATCGCCTGATCCGAAAAAAAGAGTAGACATGTCTTCTAGTCTTGGACATTCTTCTTTCTCTAATTGGGATTCTTCGTTGTTACGTGCCAAGTATGGGTAAGATGTGGTGAATACTATATTATTTTGGATTATTGGAAATATATTATAAAATTCTGAGGGTTTTGATTTTAGGATATGAACATGGATAGCAAATATTAATTTGAAGCCGGAAAAGGTCACTTGGGTTCCAAGAAAAGTATAGTATGTTAAGATATTATTGAATTTAGGGGTTTGATTGACTTTATATATTTGATTTAAATGTTTGATCAAATCTAAAATTTCGTAGCTCGATATTATTGAACTATGGAGAGTATTTAATTTTGAAAAGAGAACGGCATTTTCGATATTATCAATAAATGAAATTAGATTCTGGCAATCGAGATTGATCTGACTTATTGTTCCTTGAAAAGTTATGTATCAATTTGATTTAATATAGACGCTTGAAATTTTTCCAGATTATTATGAAGTTTTTGTTGATTTTGCCAAAGTGTTGTCAATGATTGATTATAGTGATCAATTAGTTTTTTAAACAAAGAGGTTTGTAAATTCAGTTCGTATGATACATGTTTATGATTCTCTTGTGAAAGTTTAATTGCATTATCATAACAGTCACCGTCATCTTAGTCTAAATTTCCAAATAACCATTTATTGACTTTACCTAATCCATTGATTAAGCCTCTCTTTTAACGCATATGGGGATACAAATTTTCTTCCTAGAGTTAATTAAAAATTCAGTTCATTCTATCATGTTTTCACTCAAACCATGATATGATATGGGATTGGAACTATTGCTATCTCCTCCATGCTAATTCGCAAGTTTTTGTTTCTCATTTTCTCCGTTCATAAACTGAACTGAAACGGCGCCAGTTCCTTTTGTAACCGCACTTGCATCTTAAAGTTTGCACCGGACTACCGTAAGATAGTCTAATACGGTTCTAATGCTTCTATTCTGTTATCTCCTATTCTGCAACTGGTGTAAGTTTTAATGATAAAACTGGCACCAAAGATAACGTACTTCTTTAATATGTATTTACCATTGTTGTTGAAACACGTTGTGCATCCTTTCACATAGTAGACCATGTTTTGTGTTTTTTATTATTGTAACCAGCAAAATTGATATATTGTCAGTTAGAAGTTGTCAAATAAAAAAGGTCTATTTAAAAAGTCACCTTCTCAAAGAATTTTATTTCATTTAAAAGAACCGCGAGCCCAACATTATTGGCATCCCTGATAATTTGAAAGGAAGAAAATGCAGTCTATGAAACTAGAGAGAAAAATAATCAAGGACGCTGCAAGAAAACATTTCCAAGAAATTGAGAAGGTAGGATCGGACGATAAGAAGATAAATGAGTAACTGCAACAAGTTTTATTAAAAGCAGAAAATTTATTCTCCCTATAAAAGAATTGCTTTGTAATGAAGAACCCAGCGACAAAGATTTTAATGAAGAAATTATAGAAGAAATGGAATTTTGCACTGAGGTAACAAAATATACAAACGAATGCAATTTTTTATTGGAAAATTTGAAAAAAGTAAAAATGGAGGTTAAAAAAGGAACAATGAACACACCAAAAAATTTTAACCTGCCAAAATTAGAAATAAAAAAGTTTGACGGAAATGTCAAGAATTGGATCAATTTTTGGGGTCAATTTCGAAAAATAGATGAAGATCCAGATTTGCCAAATGGAGACAAATTTCAGTACCTTATCCAATCCACCGAAGAAAACCCGCCAACCCGAAATTTGATAGAAAGTTTCCCACCCTCAGCAACCAACTATAAGCTTGTGTAGGTACTGTTAACGTGAGAAAAACATACATTTAACATTATAACTTTTAATGAGCTTTTAGCAGCGTCATTGCCTATTAAATTAAAGGTATGCACCTCATAATATACTCCCAATGCACTAAGCCGTTATAGAACTATAATAAGGGGAAACATATTGTAATATTTTTGAAAATGGCCGAAATATCATATCCGACATATGACGTTTGACAGGCGGGCGACTTATTCCTTTGTCATTACTTCCGGCAGCCATCTTAGATAACGTCATTTTTGTACATCAGTTACTTACTCAGTACGATTTCTGGCCAGCTAATGTTGTTACAAGAAATTGGTACATTTAATACCCATAGAGCAGATGAACGGGAACGATTTGAATTTTTAGCTTTTTTTTTAATATTTGCAGAAAAAAATACAAACAAGTGTATAGGTATTTTGTTTCTTTTATTGTATGTAAGTTCGAAGACCTAGAAGAATTAATGAAGAAATACTTCAATTATATTTAAAAAATATATTTAGCTGCAAAAAATTGCATTTAAAACTCCGTAAAAATATTTGCTCTACGAAAATAAATCATGATATATATTATAAAACCCAATCAATTATTTTAAACTTAAACTAAGCAGATTGTTTAGCTTGTTCTAGAATAGTTTTAGAAATGATCATTCTTTGAATTTGAGACGTTCCTTCGTATATTTGATAAATCTTAGCATCTCTCATCAATTTTTCCACGGGATATTCGCTGTTGAATCCGTTACCCCCGAAAATTTGTACCGCATCAGAAGCGCACTTATTAGCTATGTCAGATGCGTAGCATTTGGCTATAGACGCAGATAGAGTATTTCTTTGTCCGTTGTCTACTTCCCAAGCAGCTTTCATCCAACTTAGACGAGCTGTACCGGCAGCTATTGCCATGTCTGCCAACATGAAAGCTACTGCTTGATGTTGCGCGATTGGTACTCCGAAAGTTTTTCGTTCCAAAGCATATTTAGTTGATTCGTCCAGGCATCTTTGAATTATACCCGTTGCGCCTGCTGCCACCTAGAAAATAATGATATAGTTTGTGAAAGTTCTTTTTACGAGCGGCTAGCTGCAGAAAGGCTCCCGACAACCAGAGAATAGTTTAGTTTATATTTGATTTTTATTGATAAGAGACAGGAAGGGAATAAATATGTAGGTATATAGATGTTTAGACATGAGTATCAAATAATTTGTATTCCACATGAAGTTAATGTTATTCCCTATGTTCGGTTTTGAGAGTGGACACCTGCATAAGAAAGTTATTATTCCCTTTCCTTATGTCTATCTATATATTCCCTTCCCCTTTTCGGAAAATATCAAATATAATCTAAGCACTTCTCTCATTGGTGGGAGCCTTTCTACAGCTAGCTGCTCGTGTACTTTTCATATAAGCAGCATTGAAAATGCCATTTTCAACGACTGTTGAACCAACTGACAATATGCATTAACTTACAACATGTTTACAACTTTATCACCACCTTTTTTAACATCAATTGTCACATGTAATAATTTTTGATCATTAGTATAAGGAAATTTTTAGCTTACCAAAAGACTGATGTTTTAAAAAAAATCTCATTTAAAAATAAAGGAAGCTGATTGCTGATTGTAAGTTTCATAAAATATGGAAAATATACTCACAGGTGGTCTGGTTAGATCGAAAGTGGCCATAGCTATTTTAAACCCTTCTCCTTCGGTTTTAAGAACATTTTCTTTGGGAATACGCACATCTTCAAAGGTAATTCCTCTAGTGTCTGAGCATCTCTGACCCATATTCAATTCCTAAAATAAAATTGAAACATTCATAATAGCTTATACGCTTTTAAAAATATACAATGTCGTGCGAAAATCAAATATTGCTACTCAATTTATCGTTGCTATGCAACCACCTGACTTGCTTTTGGCAAGCGTGTGCGTTGGTCCTTCCCTCTCACATCGACTATTGACTGATATTTATTATTCAGTGGCGTATTGTTAGTGTTTATCAGTAGTAATATCCTTAGGGTCTTGATAATACCGAGATAATTTTGTCATAGGGAATGCTATAGGCGTGTTGCTTGATAATAGCCCGAGGGCTATTATCCTTGAGCAACACGCTTGAAGGATTCTCTATAACAAAATTTTGAGTATTTATCAAGGCCCGAGGAGTATTCGATAAGATAATTTTTTACTTCGTAGATATCAAAAAATTGGTTGTCAATCTGAAGTTCAATAATTTTCAATACAACATTTATTAGTTTTAATCAAACAAATATTACTCATTTTTATTCAAAACTACAGTTGTAAAAAGTACAATTGGTAAATTAATTGAATCGTTAGATGCAATACCAAATCTTCGCGACATTTTTAAACCAGTTGTTGTTTTTTAATAAAAAAAAACCACCAAAACGAACACCACATGTAGAGTGTTATCGCTGTAATCCAGAGGTGATTGAATGAAATTTGACACATGACTTAAAATTGAGTAATTTGATTGGTCACTATATTTAGTAAAAAATAATCATTGAAATATTTTTAGTTCTATTTGCCATCTTTAAATGTAGGTATTTTGTGTTGGGTATTAAAGAAATTTTTTCTAATTTTGAATAATGTTTTGTGTTCGTTAATTTTTTAAAAATGTATTAATACACTCGTGAAAAGACACTTCTTAGCCAAATTAGAGAGGTGATTGCTAATATTTATAGGTAAGTAATTAGTAAGCCACTGGTTCGTTTACAACAGATATCGGCCCCTCACTGATGCCGCGTTGTTTCAAATAGGCTTGCCAAACTTTATATCCAGTGATTAAATGGATTAAGGTTGATATTTTAAGTAGATTACAACAAGGGAATAAAAAATAAAAATGCATTTATTGGGGGAAGGAAGTATCTGTATCTGTAGAGTAGGGAGGGTGAGTGTGTAGGCTCACAGCACTTAGGCCACATGTGACCCATTGTACATCCTCCCGAGGAGTTGTCCTCCTAGGTCATTGTCCATCCTGTCCTTCTCAGGAAGGTGGACAGGTCACCAGGAGACATCTCCTTTATAAAGGGGAAGGAAGTAATATGGAAGAAATATACTGATAGAAAGTATTATTATAAAATATTGAAAAGTAGAATTCCATAGTAATATGCAGATGCTGTGATAATTGCAAAAACATCTAAAAATGGTACTAACCTTCCTTCCAGGAGTTACTCCTTCCCACTCTCTCTCAACAATAAATCCTGTAAAAGCTTTACTGGCCGGAGCTTTGGGATCTGGATTGGTGCGGGCTAATACAAAATACCTGAAAAACGAATTCAAACCATTTAACCATTATTGAAGCACGGGAAATTTGAAAGTTAAACGTGAAGTATCGCGGTTCGATTTCCCCCTGTGGTGAAATTTCTTCCTTATGTTTTAAGTTCATTTTTCCCAAGCTTTCAACCGTTCGGCCCAGGTTGTTAGTATTCGAAAGTGTTATGAAAATGGAGTTCGACTTTTTTAAACATAACTATCCATTTTTTTATTGAACCAGAACGAATTTAAGAAAATTAAAAGTGCATTTGAACTTATTTTTTAACTACCTTTCCATATCTGTTATTATTTTTTATAGGACGTCGCATCTTATAAATAACACAGTGTATATTTTGTAAAGTTTTAGATTAGCCTATCATTACAGAACATGCATTTGGTTGCTTCTCAAGTGCTTATCAGCCTTTGCTTATTATTTTAGTGATAAATTTCGTATTTATATATGGAAAAAAATTGAATTGATTGGATTGAAAAAAAAGTTATGCAATAACCATTTGTATACTTACTTTGGATGACTTTTTTCCATGAGTTCTTAAATGATAGATAAATATTACTATTTATACAATAAAAAAAACAAAGTTAAGAATATTCTCCTTTATGTAAAATTTATAGCTAATATTTGTATGACACGTTACAAATTATTCCACAAATCATATTTGCACATATTTATTTAATCCAGAAAATAGAATACAAATATGGTTTTAAATGAAACTAACTGTTTCTGATTGACTCCACAATATATTTGTAAAAATTTGTAAATTGCAAGTAAATTGACAAATTTTTACAAATATATTGTGGAGTCAATCAGAAACAGTTAGTTTCATTTAAAACCATATGATGAGTAGATTCCACGAAGTGAGGGTTTATACAGTTAACTCAAGAATACAAATATGCAAATTTAACAATTATAAAATTTGCATACCGCTGCAGAGACATAAGTCTGTCCGCAGTCTGGCTTAAAACTACCTTAGAACTAAATTAGGTCATTAAAGCTTACATACTAAAAAAAAAACTAAATCAAAAATAGTTTTTGCAAATTACAATAGAAAATAGTCTCAATGCTTACAATATAATCTTTGATTCTGACTCATTTTCGTTTCTATAATATAAACTCAAAATTTTTTGTAGCTTCTTTTAAGGCTTTTTTAACATTTTTGTTATTTACAATTGGAATTATTTTCTTGTTATTTGGTAATTTATTAAAATAATAATGAGCACAATAAATGTGAGACCTTCTACCAATTTCTTTTTTAACTTTTGGTAGAACTAGATTTCTATACCTAGTCCTCTCAGCATTATTAGTGTAACCTTCACATAGAGTAGGATAATGATAAAATAGGCATTCAAGAATATATTTGTTTCTTAACTGTAATGGTAAGTTAGTGGCATTATCCTCTTTTAGGATTTTGATTACTTTATTGTGTATAGACAATAAATTTTTCAAATGACTTTTAGCAGCTGATCCCCATGCTTTTATGCCATACGTAGCTGCACTGTAGTATATTCCATACATAATATTGATTAATAATTTGTTAGATAAAATAGGCTTTAGTTTTGAAAGAACAAATACAGTATACTTAAGCTTTTTGGTTCTAGTAATTATTTCCTTCTCCAATCTCAGATGCTGGTCAATTATTACACCAGTTCCAATTTTTATTGTAAAGTGAAGGGGAACGCTGTCAAGATAGTTACCGAAAGTTATACAGTGAGTTTTTTTAACGTTGAGGGAGAGAATATTAGAATCAAGCCAAAATTTAACTGAGCATATTATTAATTTTTGCAATTTCCATTGAACTAGATTCCACGTTTTGTCGTAACATAGCAGGACCGTATCATCTGCATAAGAAATAATATGTTCGTTATTGTCATCAGTCAGCAGAAAAATGTCATTAATGTAGATTAAAAAGAGTAGCGGTCCGAGTATAGTACCTTGAGGTACACCAATATCAATAGGGCTGAAAACGCTTGTTATTCCATTATTTTTAGTACGCTGCATGCGACCAGACAAGTAATTTTTCAAAATATTATACATCTGTCCTCTTATGCCAGAAAGGTATAATTTTTGTAGGAGTATTTCGTGGTTGACAGTGTCAAAAGCTTTTGCCAGATCCAAGAAAACTGCTGCAGTTGGAATACTATTGTCTAATTTATTATATAAAATATTTGTAAAATAGGCTAGAGCATGATTAGTACCAATTCCTTTTCTGAAGCCAAACTGATTTGGATGTAATAACTTGTATTTGTTGAGAAAGTTAATAATTCTAGCATGCAGCAGCTTTTCGAAGATTTTTGCAAAATTAGATATCAGAGAGATGGGTCTGTAATTACTTGCAAGACTAATATCACCACCTTTATGAATAGGAACTATTTCAGCTAATTTAAAATGATACAATTTCAGTATTAACTACAGCATCACATCTCTGATTTTGATTGCAAGATATAGCTAACTTTTTTCCAACATTAC
>CAJUYG010005637.1:10107-23618 GCA_910591675.1 Galerucella calmariensis
GTAAATACTCGATTCTTGAGAGTATTCGAGAACAGAGTACTCGATTCATACAATCTTTCGATTCTCCCCAACACTAGTTATCGTGAAATTATTTCACGTACTGTTGGCCAGGAAAATACAGAAATAGCGGTGTATATTTTCACCGAATTACTATTCGTTGATATTTTTTATCATTTTAGTCTAGCTTGACTGATTTGTGCACGAGGGTAAAGTACCTTTATTTTTGACAATTTCGAAAATTATTATAAAGAAAAGATGTTTAGAATTAAAAATAACTTTCAAATATTCAACATTGTTTATTCACATCAGAAAAATATTAATCTACTGTTATCAAGACAATTATCATAATTTGTATTCCACATGAATGCGCGCTCGCTTCGCTCGCGATATCAATCAATCGGATGGTCACAAATTCAAGAAACAGCGGTGAATGGGCAATGTTGCCAGCTTTCATTTCCGTAGCTCGTTGAGGCTTGGAAATAACACCAAGATTTCAAATTTATCTTTTCTCATATAACACCGGCTATCTTGATGATCTAAAATGTATTTATTGAAAATGTACTTTTCAGACATAATATTGTAGGTATGTTCCACAGGTACTAACTTGGTACGTATATTTTATGACGTTAGAGTAAAAATAAATAATTATGTATACTTTTGTGATTTTTAGTTAAAAATTAACGTCAAATGTCCCGATAAGTAGGTTTATAAATATTGCAATATCACGAACATATTGCTGATTATAAAAAAGAAGGGTTTTCAAAATAATCGCAAGAACACAGCTCCAGTGGATTGTTCTATTCAATTTTAGCCATATTTTATATTTATATTGCTATTATTTCACATTCGACAAATGTTTACTTGGATAAATGGGAAAATATTGTTTTTCTACGACAACCTCGATAAATGTTCATTTTATAACCATAACTACAATCATAAACAAGCACATTTTGTACAGAATTTCATTTTTGCATCGGCTGCTAGGCAAGTTGCTAAGCAACAAATGCGAAATGGAATATTTCGTGTTAGGTTTAGGCTCACTCTAAAATCACAACGACTACGGCTTGTCAAATTATGACGTCCAGCAACAAATTGATGGAATGTCAGCAGATCGTTTCTGTCAAAGTTTTAGTAAGTAACGAGTAATTTTATAGTTGTTTTCTACAAATACATATTTAAAGGCTTTTATTCCTGTGTACCTATTAGAAATAGCAATAAAAAATTTACATATTCCTTCAATTCATATTTCAATTCTGATAGAAAGCCCATTAGCGGGGAATTCGGAGTAATGAAATATTATCAGTTCATTTCTCTCAAAGTTTTTGCAATGTATGCATGTATTAAACGTGAACAATATGTTGTCATAGAAAAAGAATATAGATAGACATGAATATGAAATGATTTTTATTCCATATGATGTTTTCCAAAAAGGGGAAGGGAAGTCAGTATGCTTATCAATGAATTTTCTAATTCAAAGATCTAGATTGATTGATCTATATCGCGAGCGAAGCGAGCGCGCCCGTTCGCGCGCGAACTGCGAAACGTCGAACGGGCGCGCTTTCATGTGGAATACAAATAATTATTAGACACTTTTTCGAGAAGGGGAAGGGAATAAACACGTATGTATAGATGGACATGGATATAAAATGATTTTTATTCCACATGATTTTTTCCAAAAAGGGGAAGGGAAGTCAGTATATATGCTTATAAATGAATTTTATAATTCAAAGGTCGATTGATTGATATCGCGAGCGAAGCGAGCGCACCGGGTCGACGATTCGCAATTCACGCTCGCGAAAGAAAGAAAGTTACCAAGCCCAGAACTTATACTGTTAGGTTAGATAGTGGATCTGTACTGGAAAGTAATAGGAAGTATTTGATGAGGGACAGTGGTGAAATGAAAAAACAACATACAGTGATGCCGAACAAGTGCAAAAGGCAAACGTAGAAGTGACACCAAGTCACCTTGAAGACTATGATCTTAGTACTGTATAGTCGGTCAATTTGAAAAAAGAATATTGTTGTAAATAAGTTCTGTAAATAATAATTATAGTGTATAAGCTTGAGTTAATGTATATTTCTGTAAATAATATTTGTATAAAGAAGGGAGATGTAGTATGAGCTATACTACGGTACACATTCCGAACGCATCCTGAATGACAGATGACATGAAGGATGACATTCACAAAGGGGATGGTGAGCCATTACCCAACGATTATACACCCTACAGGATTGCTTATTCGCTTGAATCTTTCGTCGGTGAGTGGGAACTCGCTTAAGTCACCAGTGGACCTCGACCAATTTAAAATATATTGCAATCCTTGATATTTTTCACTTTTTTCTTGTGTATTTGCAAGAAATAATAATAAATTAATTATTTTTTGGTGATATGTTATTTTAAAAAGTTATATTTAGTAGTATAAGTAGTTATATAATATAGGTAGTTATAAAATATAAATTAGCGATTGAAACAATAACTTTGAATTGAAGAATCTTGCTTATAATTGATTTGGCATAGAAAGAGAAGCAAATCTACGAGCTGTGTTTATGGGTTAATTAATGGGTAAACTCAGCATTATATATTTTTTTCTTATGGGGAAAATAAAATAGACGCCTTATGCACTTATAAAGGGTTTATTAAAGAATATTTTCCAATTTTCTTAAAACCTCTATCATCTCTTGTCGTACTCACACTTTTTCTCTTCAACCATGTTTTTTCTGGGATTGATAATTATTATAATTATTCCCAATAATTGTTCGAAGTTTACAGAGAAAGATTCACACTAGCAAAAATTAAAACTTAGATTACTTCTTTAAAACTAAAACTAGGAACATATAAAACCATGTAATGTATGTAATGGTGTTGTTTATGCCAGAAACTGAGAAACTAAGGCATTCTTTTTAGTTTTAGCTTATATCTCAATTTCTTATTTTTTTGCATGATCATCTATATTACATTACATGGTTCTCTGTTCTAAGCTTTAGTTTTGAATTAATTTTTATTTTTGCATTCTGAAAATGAATACATTGAAACTCGAATCCAAAAATTTTGTATTTACACTGAAATAACGTGCTTCGCATTTATAGACTTTCTTGATTGACAATAATTATTAGAGAAGTTTACTTACCATCTTTATTAATAAACAACACCCTCAAAATTGAAAAAAAACGGATAAAATAACGTCAAAACACTCTTTGTAAACACACGATTAACCATAAAATTAAAAAGGTTAGGTCCAGTGATGACGTATTCGTCCGACTTGAGCGAGGCGAACACAGAGTTAAATGGAAATAAGCAATCCTGTAGGGTGTATAATCGTTGGCCATTACCAAATGATAACATGTAAATCAACAGACATCAGCGAAACTGATAATATGAATAAATGTAAATATAGTGTACAAAGTTGTAAATAAACCAATACAAAGTAAACCAACGTGTATTACACTAATGAACCTCAAATGACAAACTCATGCTGCAGTACCTTTCAAACGAACAGCACCAAGTACAACAGATCTACATCTAGCAACAGGAATTATTAGAAGATCAAGAAGTTTATGATTATTCAATTTATCAAAATTATCAGAAAAACAGAGCAACTACACAAACCCCAGAGTTTTATATATACCTATATATTTTTTTCAATATTGCTGCTACCGACGGTTTGGCTATATGTAATAAAACTAAAAGGATTGGAATTTCTTTTATGTATGTACATATTGAAGGGAATTTATCAATTACACTAAATATTTATTGATGTAAAAGTGATTATATTTAATTGTCTTTTTTGGTAACGTCTCTGAAAAGTCCAGTAGTCTATTAATGTGAGGGAAACATGTTTTTTGAAAGAGATATTCCATCCATATCCAATACAATAACTTTATAGACTTTGTATTTTGTCTAGTGATTTTAAGTTTCAATTCAAAATAAACTTTTAAGCGATATATAGATTTCAACTATGGACAAAGAGCTGTGTTGGAGTAACTGACTCAATTTGTACAAATCAAATAATTAATAAGTGATTACACACATCATTCAAATATACTTACATTGGACAGTGAAATTAATTAACAATAATATTAAACATAGGGTTGAAAATTTGAATTTTAAAATCTAACAAACAAAATATTCTAAAAAAAACTCTTTGCAGAATACCTGAAAACACTTTTTAGTCAAATACTTTTCCACCACACGCTTAAACACACTGGCTTCCAATTTCTTTCATCTTACTACTCTACTACTTTACTACTCCTAATTGGAATTATTTAAAAGAAGTACCTTCTTCATTTGATTCACTTTCAATCAAAATTCAAAAGTAACTCTTGGATGTGCTGAGAATAGTCCCAATTACTACGGCACAGTGACACACTCTGAATTCTCTGTGGATTTCATTCATACTTATCAGCATTTTTCAGGCATTATCTGTAACAACGGAAAAAATCAGTGATTGATGGGTACATATTTGTGCATAATGTGGAGAAATATGTGGAATATTTTTTATTGTTTTCATTACTATTTTGCAACACAATTATTATAAAAATATATAATAGTCGCGTCATTATACGCGAAAAAAAAAATTTTTTTTCGGGCAGCACCGATCGGAATGCGGTTTTCGGCATTCGCTTGCAAAAATTATTTGTAAAAAGGTTACCTAGTTTTCATTTGTCCAAAATCAGAAATTGCATTGTTGCAGCAAAAAATGCATTCGAAAAATGCATTTTTTGAGACGCCCTTCGGACAACTTAATAACTTTGTAAGAAAGAGTCAGAACTTGCCCAGAATGGTACTCGGGGGTTATCGAGGTTGCTGGTCACGATTATGATGTTCAAATTGACACCCAAACCACCTGGGGCTCGGGAACGCCGACGAACGTCATCTCCGTGGAACACTCCCAGAATTCGTGCGGGGAAGGAAAAACACTTGGCGCCCGGGGGTTTTTTGGGTCGCTGAATTCAAATATGGCATCGGCGAACACCCCCCGCACACCTGGTGCGCCCCAACCTGGACGTAGACGTCCTCTCCGAGAATTTTCCTGACAAGAGTGTCATAAACAACCCAAAAATCATTGTGGGGGAGTTTTATGGGTCGCTAAAGCAGAATTTGACGTTGAAAACGATCCCCCGAGCACCTGGTGCACTGCAACCTGGACCTGAACATCTTCTCCTAGGCTTTTCCAGACACATTCGAAAAAGACGAACCGAAAATCGTTAAGGGGGGTTTTTTGGGTCGCTAAAGCAGAATTTGACATCGAAAACGATCCTCCGAGCAAAAACCCACCTTAAGGATTTTCGGTTCGTCTTTTTCGAATGTGTCTGGAAAAGCCTCGGAGAAGACGTTCAGGTCCAGGTTGCGGTGCACTAGGTGCTCGGGGGATCGTTTTGGATGTCAAATTCTGCTTCAGCGACCCAAAAAAAACCCCTCAACAATTTTCGGTTCGTCTTTTTCGAATGTGTCAGAAAAATTCTCGGAGAGGACGTCTACGTCCAGGTTAGGAAGCACCAGGTGTGTGGGGGGTGTTCGCCGATGCCATATTTGCATTCAGCGACCCAAAAAACCCCCCTTAACGATTTTCGGTTCGTCTTTTTCGAATGTGTCTGGAAAAGCCTAGGAGAAGATGTTCAGGTCCAGGTTGCAGTGCACCAGGTGCTCGGGGGATCGTTTTCAACGTCAAATTCTGCTTTAGCGACCCATAAAACTCCCCCACAATGATTTTTGGGTTGTTTATGACACTCTTGTCAGGAAAATTCTCGGAGAGGACGTCTACGTCCAGATTGGGGCGCACCAGGTGTGCGGGGGGTGTTCGCCGATGCCATATTTGAATTCAGCGACCCAAAAAACCCCCGGGCGCCAAGTGTTTTTCCTTCCCCGCACGAATTCTGGGAGTGTTCCACGGAGATGACGTTCGTCGGCGTTCCTGAGCCCCAGGTGGTTTGGGTGTCAATTTGAACATCATAATCGTGACCAGCAACCTCGATAACCCCCGAGTACCATTCTGGGCAAGTTCTGACTCTTTCTTACAAAGTTATTAAGTTGTCCGAAGGGCGTCTCAAAAAATGCATTTTTCGAATGCATTTTTTGCTGCAACAATGCAATTTCTGATTTTGGACAAATGAAAACTAGGTAACTTTTTTACAAATAATTTTTGCAAGCGAATGCCGAAAACCGCATTCCGATTGGTGCTGCCCGAAAATTTTTTTAAGGCCTTTTTTCGCGTCTAATGACGCGACTATAAATATATTGAATTAACTTACCTTCAACCAAACATAGCACCAGCTACGCGAGATAATGATTTTTTCCTTGAAATTTGCTAAAACAAAGCATAAAATGTTATTTTTTCTACAACCGTACTTGTATACAAAAAAGTATACAAACCCACATCTCAAAAATTATTTCATTTCAACATACGTTTTCAAAACTAACTAAAATAGTATATTATTAAACGAGCAATTTATGATAGCCATTAATCACGCTGGGTGACGTTTGCGTCCCGAGCGGCAGGCGAGGGGCGCAAGTCACCCGAGTGAATATTGGCCATAAGTTGCGAGTAGAATACTGAATACTATACTTTGTCCACGACCCTTGATTTCTTTATTAAATAAAAGTCAACTAACCTCCAGTTCATGAAGTTATAATATGTAAACATATAGGTAGTTATCTTTCGATTTTTCTGGCAGCAGTCCTATAGTCGTTAATTTCGCCGCTTTTTTTATTTCAGTTGGTGTACAAGAACGTTCATTTCCACTATCCGAATTCAATGAATTCGTTGCAGTAATATAGCAAGTTCGTAACAATTTGGTATTACTAACGTCAAAATTAAATAATTTGACATATATAGAGATGGGCGATACCGTGTAAAGTATCAATACAACGTACCGTTATAAATATATTGTTTTGAAATACTTAATACTAGAAAATGTCGTTATGAAAAGTATCAATACTAAAGATTTCGATATTTTATCAATACGATATATTTCAGAAACAAATTTCCTGAACAAAATACACAGATTTAAAAGTTTATTTCATATTGTACCCCCATCTCTAGTCGTGAATTATTAACCATAATACACTCCAGTGTATTATGAACCATAATTCACTCTAGTAGATATATAGATATGGATATATATATTGTTATGGTTATGGTAAGTATGTTTTTTTTTTTTTATTAAATTTGATATGTATAAGTTTTGTTTATTATAATTTAATACTTACCTTTGTTTTTTTATATTTATTATTATTTAAATTTTTATTTATATTTTAGTTGAGCGCCATTAATGATTATCTCAGCTATTTTATGAGACTCTTAAATTTTATTTTATTATATTATTATTTGTATATTTTTTTCATACTCTCAGGGAATATTTTATTGTGAGGTCAAATTAAATTTTATGAAGACCGACTCTGTTCTTTGGCCTTCGTGTTGAAAGTTGGCACTGAAGTATATTACTGCAATTGAACCATAGACATTAAAACAAAACAGCCACCTGTACTATTGGATAAATGTTTTATCTTTTTTATTGAACTATTATTATTAGGTTTTTTTATATAATAAAATATTCAAATTATACAATTATACAGTTACTCCAACTCTTAATTATCTAAATTTTCATTCATTCATCCAGGCACACTATTTAACTAAACTCACAGAACTAAATTCAGTAACGTGGATATATGACCTTAATTATAATAGACAATTTGTCTAGAAAAAAAAAGAAGATGAAACTTAATAGAAACGTTAATCTAACGAATTGCTTTTATCAAATGTTCTGTAAGTATTTTTATCTAATTATATCTAAGCAAACAATTAAATTCTAATAAGCGAACAATTTATACTACATAAAAAAAAAACTTAAAATTAATATGAACAGTAGGTAGGTACCTGAATGTTTGTTAGTTAATACTTTTATTCTCTTCAAATTCGAAGGTTTCAATGGGTTGGAAAATGTGGGAAAGGCCTGCAGAATATACAGACTGTCAGCTGAGGATCAAATCCGGTATTTTCTTTCTTCAAAAACTGTGGATTTTACACAGTCTGTTCGTTGTGGAAAATTTCTTACTTATATCGACAAAACTATGCCAGATATATCAGTTCGTCTTGATTAATTCTAAATTCAGAGGTAGATGTACGCTTACCGGCACTTTGTAAGTATTCTTACTTATTTCACTTTTATTAATTATAGGTATCACTGACTCCTTATAATTATTATGTTTATATAAATAATATATTATTAATCTTTTGAATATTTTATATAGTTTTATTAAGATTTTTACTTTTAATTTCAACTCAAATTTTTCTACGTCTTTCTCCCGCGGAGAAATTTTTACAAGCCGTTGATTTTTTCATTTGTTTCCCAAACAAACTTTCTTTTGTTTTATTTCAAGCAATGAAATTCATTTTAAAAGTTTGTTACTAAATTGATATTTCCAATCTTTAAAAATATTGTAAGTTTATTCAAATGAAATTATGTTTTAGTTACTATATGGTGTTTGTTTCAATTTTATGTTATTGTTTTTATCATTGCAGTGGTCAAAAATTTGTATTTCTATCTTTTATAACCTTAAAATTTAGGTTGGTATTTTACACGATTTGCTTGAAGTTGGTACTCCTGTTTTTATCTGTCAATTTATAGCTTAAATTCTTCAATTATACAGGGTTTACTAAAATTGATTAATAATTTATAATATAGTGTTTGCCAAAACTTATTATAAAGAATGTTATTTATTTTTATCAATATTATCAGTTTTGCATGTTTTAATTTGACTTATTTATTAGTTTATTTCTATTATATTTCTTTTATTGTGATGAATTTATTTAACTAAGTAACCAAATAACAGAGTTGGTCGTATTGCCTTATGATTATTTTTAAATGATTTATTTTGGGTATGTTCATACCATAACAACATTCCCAAAATTTGTTTTCTAGATTTATTTTATTTATAAAAGAAATGAGAAAACCAAATTTTAATTCTTCCTCTATAATTTATTCTCTATTATACCTAGCATTTCATTCCAATAAAATTTTTTTATCAAGTATTAATGAAATTTTAATAAATTTGTCAGTCATGTCCTTTTTGTTTTATGTACAAAATCTATATAATTGATTAATATGGAAGATTCCTCTTATTCTCTCACTAATGGGGTCTTTCAAAATGTAACTGTTAATTCCTTCCTTATTACTGATAACATAAGGGCCTTCAAATGGCAATTGCAGCTTTGCACATTTGTTGTCTCTTCTATTTGGTACCATTAACGCTTTTAAAATAACTAGATCTCCTTTCTTAAATGTTACTCTTCTTTTTATTTCTTTTGATTTTCTTTCAACAAATTTTTCTCCAGCTCTTTTTAGTTTCAAATTCACCTTTTCGACTAATTCATCATATTTTTCTATGTTTTTAGGTATCCATGGTCTATTTGGCAAAATCTGTTTCATTAAAACAATAGGAGAAATTTCAGTTACTGTATTTGGTATTCCATTTAAATATTCTTCAATGATTGGAAGCTGTTGTTCCCATTGTTCATGATGATTATGTGTTAAGATTCGAAGATATTTTATCACTTCTCGTATGTATCTCTCTGATGGATTTGAACAAGGATGCCTTACACTGGTATATATGGGATTAATATTAGATTTTCTTAACCAAGTTTGGATTCTTTTATTATTAAGGTAAGTTGCATTATCCATTATACAGTTTTCTGGTATACCAATCTCTAAGAAATAATTTGTTAAACATTGTTGCACAACCTTTGTGTTTGTTCTTTTTGTTGGGTATAATTTTATATACTTTGTAAAATTATCTAATACTATTAAAATATGTACATTTCCATTACTTTCACTCGGAATTAAATTTGACATGAAATCAATTGCTAATATTTCCAAAGGTTTTGTTACTTTTATAGATTTTGGTATATTTTGATTCTGTATGTTCTTTTCTTTTGTCATTTGGCAAATTTCACAACTTTTTATTATGTTTTTTATGATGGATAAATCTCCTTTTGCTATATAGTTTTCTCGAAAAGTTAGCCAAGTTTTCCTGCTTCCAATATGTCCATATTTTATATGCAATTCCCTTAAAATTTCTTCTGCCAATTCTTTTGTAATTAAATATAATTCTATGTCGTTCACAATTTTGTAAAATAAATGATTTTCATATAATGCTCTTGATTTTTCCTTTTGGGTCAGTTTTGCTTGGTCTTCTAAAATTCTTTTTGTCGAAAATAATCCTTCTATTTCTTTTAAAATATTTACCCCTATTTTAATTTGTCTTCCAGTATCTTTTGATTTTTCTTCCATTCTGGTAATGGCATCTGGTACCACATTTAACTTTCCAGGAATATATTTAATTGTGAAATCATATTCCTGTAGTAACAATGCCCAACGATGGATTCTATTATTACCATATTTATTATTTAAGATAGATGTCAAAGCTTGATTATCACTTTCTATGGTAAAATGATTCCCAAGTAAATAAAATCGTAATTTCTTTATGGCAAATATGATGCTGGAAAGTTCAAGTTCACTCACACTATAGTTCCTTTCACTTTTCTTTGTTGTTCTAGAAACAAAACAAATAGGAACTTCCCCTTCTTCCTGTTCTTGTATCAATACTCCAGCCAGTCTATTGATAGATGCATCAGTTCTTAAAACAAATGGAATATCATACCTGGGATGATAAATCTTTAGATTTTCTGCAAATTGTTCCTTAATTTCTTGAAAAGCATTTTCTCTTTGTTCCGTCCATTGCCATTTTACATTTTTCTTTAGCAGCTCTATTAATGGTATTTCTTTATTGCTTAAATCAGGAATCATTCTCTTATAATAATTTAGCATTCCTAAGAAACCTCTTAAAGTCTTTAAATTTTTAGGTCTGGCATATTCTTGAATTATCTGTATTCTTTGAGGATCTAATTGTATAACATTTTGGTTTATTTTGTATCCCAAATATATTATCTCATTTTTGTAAAATTCACATTTTTCTTTATTTAATTTAAGGCCTGCAGAATCAAGATCTTTCAAAATGGTTTCAAGATGAAAATGATGTTCTTCTATATTTTTGGAAAAGATCAAAATATCATCCACATAATGAAGAACGAATGATTCATGTTTATTTAATATTTTATTTAGTGCCCTTACTAATGAACTACATGCACTTTGTACACCAAATGGCACAACACAAAATCTATAGATTTCTCCGTCTATGGAAAAAGCTGTAAAATCCCGACTATCTTCATGTAAAGGAATTAGCCAAAAACTATGTTTCAAGTCTAGTCTTGAAAATATAGATGTTCTTGTTATACGTCCCAAAATAGATTCAACTGACATAGGTGCTTCATATTGAGGTTTTGAAAATTTATTTATATTTCTTGCATCTAAGCAAAGTCTTAATTCTCCATTCTTTTTTACTACCACAACAATAGGACTAATGTATTGTGAGTTGCTTCTTTCTATTATTTTATTTTCCAATAGTTCTTTTATGCATTTTCTCACTTGATCTTTATACTTGTATGGAATAGGATAAGTTTTAGCTTTGAAATTCTTAATATCTTCATTCCCTTCTATTTTATGTACATAATCTTTCGCAATTCTATTTTCCTTTGAAAATAAATTATCATATTTATTCATTAACATTTTTATTACTTCTTTTCTGTCCTCTGGACAATCCATTATAACTCCATCTTCCCCTTCTTCTTCATCATCATAATTTTTATTCATTTCTTCCTTGTACATATTACTTACTACTTTACCTTCCTCTTTCAAAGCTATTATTTCAAAGTTAATCCATGTTCCATCCAATTTTAATTTTCTTTCTTCAATATCTATTATGGCGTTATGTTTTTCTAGCTCATCATATCCTATTATTACTTCAGTTTCAATATTTGGAGCAATTAATACTTGTAAATTAAATTCTTTTCCCTTAATATTTGCGCTTATATTTATTAATCTATTAATTTCACATATTTTCTTTGAGTTAGCACCTATTAAATTTATTTTTGGGATTTTAATAATTTTATTTGTAGGAATATTTAATTTTTCAACAAAATTTTGATTAATTATTGATGCTTCCGATCCAGTATCAATTAGTAATTTAGCTTCTAAATTGTTAATTAACCCATTTATAATAATTAAACTATTATTCCCATCTGTGTCTATATTTTCATTTATTTTTATAAATTCATTTGGATTTTCATATTTACAGATATATAGATTTTGTTTATTTGATGTGTGCATATTTAAAAATTTTCATTGTCATTTATTTGTTCAGTTGTCTGTCTCGTATTTTCCCTATGTATTTGTGCTGTATGTAATCTTGATCTTGTCTCGTTTAAATTTGTTATATCATCCTCTCTGTTTTCTGATCTGCTTCTTCTGTCTTGATTAATTCTTTGATAATTTACTCTTCTTGTTTCTTGACCTCCATTTCCTCTTTGCATATTTGCTTCAGAATTTCTTCTCTCCGGTCCTCTATATTGTCTATTGTTCCTGTCATTGTAATTAATTTGTCTGTATGAATCATTATTGTTTCTATTATTAGTATTAGTATTGTAGTTTCTGTTATTGTAATTATTGCTATTGTAATTATTGTTATTATTATTTTGTGCATTATTATTAAATCTATTATTTGTCCAATTGTTATTTTGATTGTTGTTTCTCTGATTATTCTCATTGTTTATATAATTTGTTCGTCTATTTTGTTGTGAATTTTCTTGTCTTATTAAATTTCTTTCTACTCTTTGTAGATACATAGATAATTGATCCAATTTTCTTATATTTTGTATGGCAATGGTTTCAGTCAATTCTGCCTTGAAATGTCTTGCTATGAACATAACGATTTCCTCCTCAGGAATTGGTGGTTCTAAATATTGTGTCATCGCATGTAGTTGAATTGCATAATTGTTTAAACTATGGCTCCTATTTTCATGGAACTTTCCGAAATATAAATTTTCCCTGATGGTGGATTGAGCATTTTCCCCCCAGAAATATTGTAAAAATGCCGTTTCAAAATCTTGAAATTGTGACATATCTTTTTCCCTGGCAGCAAACCATATTAACGCATGATTTTCTAAATGATCTCTTATTATTTCCTTCACGTCTTCAATATTATTTATTCCTCTTACTCGATTTTTCAAAATTCTTATGAATATTTTTGGATGCAGTTTCTTGATATTTCCGTCAAATTTTTGAGTAGTTGCTCCATAAATTGTTTTTACTCCTCCAACATATTCCATATTCATTCCTTTTTTCTCGATTTGTTCTACCTTTCCTTGTATGTTCTTTATTTCCATTTTAAATTCCCTATTTGTTTTATAGTTCTCTTCTTCTGCTATCTTGAAATTCATTTTTATTTCCTTGTTCATCTCTTCCTCCATATCTTGTATGCTTTTATTTGTTTTCATTATTTCTCTATCTAATTTCTTTATCTTTTCGGTATTTATTTCTATTTTCTTACTATTCCCACCTATTTCCATTTTTAATTCATTTTCGTTTTTCTTTATATTTTCCATTTCTCTGGATTGTAT
>CAJUYG010005638.1:174-13509 GCA_910591675.1 Galerucella calmariensis
ATTATTATTATTATTATTATTATTATTATTATTATTATTATTATTATATTATAATGAATATATGACCTAAGGTATATTGACGAGCGAATAAAACACCTAGCAAATGTATTGCTGGCTTGCCGCTAAATTTGTTAAGTAGGTACTTTAAACATGATTATAAATTATTCAGTAAGATCATTGTTTGTGAAGATATACATATAATGTTAATATCATTTGATAGTTCAGCTTTAGAATCAAACATTGGCTATGCAATAATATTTAACTCGTTTTATGTGTTTGAGTTGATTTACATGGGAATAAGATTTTCCAAGCTGGAATGGCTGTGGGTGATAGTTCCTTCTTCTCAGTTCCCATGTCTGTCCACCATATATGCATCCATTTTCGCTTCCACCTTGACGTGCAAAGTAAGAGTAGGAAGATTGGGTATGGCTTACATTGCCACGGTCGGGCTGCTACTCATCGCATACATTATGCGCAGACAGACAAACCTCTAAAGATATCACACCCGTTCTGTGCAGACAGTGTACGATCTGTAGATTTAGTCCACATGTGTTTCATATCGTCCATTTGACATTAGGACCATCTTCTTTTCCTTTGTCTTATCAAGCAGCTGTGAATTACAGGTTAGTTTCGTATTCAGATAGTTAAACTTCTGACATAGATTCAACTGCACGTTACAAAGTCTTGGTAGTTTTAATATTTCAAGTTTTCTTCTTAGGTGAAGCGAATGAGTGAAGTTTTTACATGATTCACCCTTAGACATTCCTTCCCACCGTTTTCAGAGCTTGTTACATTATCTCCAATATAACGTTTGGGTGTTCCTCCATCATAAGTATTGTCAGATCTTCTGCATACCCCTACCCTACCCTCTTACTGTTCAATTCTTGTAGGTGTTCGTCTATAAATAACGGGGCTTCACAGCGGCGATTATAATACCCCGTGAATATCACTCCATTATCGAGAACTTAATATAAATTCCCAGTAAAGCTGCTTCAAGTCTTATTATCGACAGCAGAATTTTTATGATTGTTAGGCATGCTTATAATGTGGTGGCCTGTCAATAAAAATAGTTATCCCTATCAATAAGTTTTTCTATTATAAAAAAAAAAGAATAACAGAGTTGTTGATTTGAATAACTGTGCTTAAGAATAATAATTTGGGAATTAAAAAGATTCGGATTCTTTTCCAAACACTTGGACTGTATTCAGTTTCCAGTGAAGTTCTGTAGAGTCTGCAGAGTACTGGTACTAAATGCTGGGACTATACCATCTTCTTCCTGAGCTTTGTATGGCTCAAACAAAACTAATGCTTTGGTTAGGTCCCAGCTCAATTTGTTCTGCGTTATCACTTTGCTGGCTCTCCTCCTCCAGTCCTCTTTTTTTCAAGGTATCAACACCAGTTTTCGGATATGTTCAATTACATTTAAAAATATTGCATATGGATTTACAGTTCAGGAGTTTCTGAGGTTGTTTCCACCTTTCAGTTTCACTTTCAGTTTCACTTTCAGTTTCATCCAGAAATTCCTTTTCACTTTCCCGAACTGTTTGTTGTACAGTGGAGTAATATTAATATTAGAATATATGAATTTTTTAAAATGAGAAATTCTTTAGGCCCGTTGACCATTTTTTGGGAGAACAAAAATCATGAGACTTGCGTGATCGTCACCTAACGCCTGCGCACTTCGCAACCCGCAGGATTTCTACCTCGTTTTGGTCATATTACAATATTTTTACCTAATATAAGGCCTAGTTCATTTAATTTGGGTATTTAATGTAAATATTGTGCCAAAAAATATAATACTTCATACCTGTTTTTGGATGGTAACGATAAAACTTCTATAAGGGTCTAATAATTAAATTGTAAGAATTCTCTTCCACCATAGGCGTAGAATAAAATGTTGACAAGGAATTATTTTATTTGTGAAAATTTACAACTACCGTGGGCGTACGATAAAATTTTGAGAGGGATTAATTTATTGGTGATTTCACTTCTGTTGGCAGTCCCATGACTGGACTCTACGTTTTGTTTTGTTTTACTTTTTGCTATCAATTTAACAACAATTTTTGAGTTACCATAAAACTGTTGGTGACTTAACGGAATTCATATTTAATACATAAATTACGTTATGCTTACAATAATCAACCCGTATGAAACTTTTAATGCTCCGCTTTAACTATACTAATCTTTCCGGCGCCTCTGTTTTCATCCTTATTATACTAACCTATTTTATCTGCCGGTCTCACTCCGTTCTTTTTTTTTTAAGTTTCATTCAAAGATAACTTCGTTTTCTTGAGGAAGCTGTGACCTGGTTTTCTATAAAGTGATCGTGATTCAAATCAGATTACACTATGAACTTCCGTTTGATTGTAAAAGATAAAAAAGTGCTGGAATGTGACATCGATATTTGTAGGGTATGACTCCTGGTCAAAAACCCCTCGGAGTTGTGAAAAGTCTGTTAGAGGCTTCAGACAGGCTTACCTGTCTGTGCGTAGTATGTGCGATGAGAATCAGCCCGACTGCGGCAATGGAAGCCATTCTCAATCTTCCACCTCTACATGTTAGGGTGGAAGTGCATACAGGTTAGAGTGCAGTGGGAATTGGCACGAAGGAATCAACACCCACAGTTATTCCAGAGTCACAGATGTTATTAGAAACTCCGATAACCACAATTACCGACCATATCCAGCTAAATTGGGATGGGTTGGAAGCATGTAGTCAGGAAGGAACGTTGATGTGGTACACATACATACGTATCTAAAACTGACATATGAACAGGTACTGGGGTTCTCCCCTTTTAAATATTTTTATTTTCTAAAAATTACTTCTTAGGTCAAAGATATCTTGATATTTTGAGGGGATTGGAAACAAATTCTTTAGATCGCTTACCACCGCATGAATTTAAAAAAATATTTTTCCTCCTCACTTCTCCAGTTTTTAGATGAGACGTTTGTAGGTATGTGCCATGTGGATCGCTAACAATGGTCCTATTCGGTGACCTCCTCGATAACACTAGATTTTATCACATGAGGCTACATAAAAAATGAGGTATGCTCCCATCCCCTAACAATAAAAGAAGATTGTGGACATAGAGCCTGATAAAAAGGCTTACTAAATGCTTGGAGGTTAAGAACGTAATTTTGAACACTTGTTGTAACTTCTGGTAGTTTATGTATGTGGAATTACATATTCATTTTTCTCCATATTTACCCAACAACGAAAACAGATTTCTTTAAATAGGTATTAAAACTAATTCATCTGTCGGATTTATGTACAATTTTGACAGATGACATCAGGAGCATAGCGGAAACTAAAAATATTATCACCGTAGCGAAAGTGTTGCCAACCTCTGAGCAGTCCATTTTGTGAAAAAATGCTTTAATTGATCTTTTAACATTCGTTTGCTAATGCTGGGTATTTTATTTTATGGAAGATGTTTGATAAATAATATTTTTTCACCTGCAAAGGATTTTTTTAATCTCCTACCATCCTTCCGTATAATAAAATTATATACCTAATACTATATTTGCAGTCGAATGAATTGGCATAATGTTATTTCGTAGTATTTCAAGACTTGACTTGGAATACTTAAAAACAAATATTGAAGTGCAAAATCATTTGATTGCAGAAATTGTACAATATTACGCGTTTCCTGACAGCTTAAAAACTCCCCGCGTCTTAAATGATACCTGCAGCATGTAGGCGTTAGTGGTTAGGTTATAACACAAAACACTACACGTTTATCAGCTCTCTTATTCTCCAGGGGGTCAATTCACTAACAGTGAAAGCTCCTACGAGAATCAACATTTATTAACTGTGCATGCGAGCTATCTCGAAATTGCAAATTATGATACAGCTCGCATGCGCACTTTATAAGTGTTTACTCCCGTAGGAGCTCTCACTATTAGTGAATAGACCCCCAGAGAGCTTTCGCTCTCTTACTCACAGAATGGCAAAACGGAACATAATTATTATTTGTCGAATCTGTCTAATCAGTCATTATAATATTGTAGGTAATATATAACAATTTGATCGTTTTGTGCAAGTGGCCATATTAGCCTAGCAAGTAAATTCCAATAAAAGACTAAAATGATCTTGTCTCCAAAGTGTCTCTAGTAAAATGAAATGGAGAACATTATTCACGATTGGGAAAAATTCAAGGCTTGTAGAAATTGATAGTTTGAAGTATATTTTCATAAGATATTGATAGGAATTGTGAAGTATAAAATTATTTCGTATTGAAGTGGCTTAAAATATAAACTTGTCTGTTTTATTACTAGATATACGTTTCGTCAAAAATAATATCCGTAAAATTATTCTGCTGAAAAGTTGTTTAAAACTCGTGTAAATTTATTGGAGGCGTAACAGATGACACCGTATCGAAGTTTGTGAAGGGTAAAGTTTGAAAGCTGTACAATGGCTGTACTGACAACACTTAACTAATAATAAATAATTTTGAACAAGCCTCAGCAGTTTCTCCGACAGCTGACTCAAAATTTATTGTGGCTTGGGTCGAAATTGCTGGGTTATTGATCTGCGTCATGTGACAGTCGTCCTGATGAATCTGCTGATAAACAAGCGTTATTTGCACCACTTTGCACAACACGTGGCTCTAAATAGTTGTTTTGATCGCGTTTGAGTTAATTTGATTGTGATTTTGTGTTTTCTTCGACACTGTCTAGTTATTTTGAAAGCTATATCCGACAGTTTATAATAAAAAGGATCAATAAATCAATACAACACAACCAAATCACAAATCTAAAGTGAATCCAAATGATTGTTTATCCTCAGGGTGACTATCATTAGTGTCAACTTATTAGTTGGTCCTATTCGATAATACAATTTTCAGTATTTCAGTTGATATATACTCAACTAAAAGGTGGAAAGAGTGGGCACCTTGTTTCGGAAAATCGCCTGTAAGTCGGGCCCTGCTTAATTGATTCTCACAGATCTATTCCTAAAAAGCTGTAGCGTAACAAATACTGATTTCGGTGAGTCTCTGGAGTTAAGTACATTTTCATTTATCTAAATAGTGCTAACCGCGTCTCTTACCTTCCAAGGAAAGATTGGCATAGTGAGGTACTAGATATGGAGAGTGGAAGAAAGAATAACTGATTGAAGTCGAAAAATGAAATGTATACATTGTCTGACGTCGTAAAGTAGTTGGCAGAGTTGTAGAGCCAAAGTGAAGTTGATTCTCACTTCACTCTGTGAAACCTATACACCTGTAGGAATCGCGAAACCAGAACGAATTCTGTGTGCTTGGTAATACTTTTTAGGAGCCAAGTCACTGTGTCATGCTCAAACTTTCTGTTTACTCAGCTAGACCCACTACTCCAAACAAAATGATCGAGAGTATTCGAAATTTTGCATCAAGAGCAGAAATTGAAATTGCTGTTACTTCTCTGTCCTCCGCTAGAATATTGGACGGAGCACACTAACCTAAATTAAAGCCTGCGGATATCCTCAAATTCCTTCTAAAGGAGCTACTATTGAACTAATTAAGAGCAAGAAGGCACAATAGATCTTTCAGGTCTCAGTAAATGTCACAATATATTTTAACGATGATTGTTTGTTTTTATGATCCTTAATTAGGTACATTTTTTGCGAAATTTGGGCTTGAAACAATTTCCATTCAATTACGACCTTTTTTTGTGTTTTGGGAGCCGTTCTGATGCCGGGAGCACTGCAGCCTATTGGCTTATTGTACTCTCTACTTCCACATTTAGTCCACCCATCCAGTTATCCCCGAACCTTCTAGTAGACGATATAGGTCCATTGGATGTGTGCATACACTTCAGGTGGCACATTGGCTTCTCCGAAGATTTTTTGTCTCCTCGAGTCCAGTGCCTCACAGTCAGATAAGATATGGGTTACGGTCTCGGTCTCCATGCAAGAAAGTCTGCAGCTGAGGGTATGACCCGTTAGATAACCTGTAATAATTCTTAGCTTATTCCTACTGATATTCAGTAGCTCTTCGGCCCGTTTTACACATGTGTCACCTATGAAGGTTTTACTGTGTACTACCTGCTTTGGAGTGTTCCTCCACTGAAGTCTATGCTGGCTTCGTACCCATTTTTGTATTTGCCTTCGGATTACCTTCTTTGTGGTCCCAAGAGCTGGTTATGGTCCAACATATGCTGTTGCTGAACCTCTTCTCGCGAGTTCATCAGCTGCACCTTGCAATACTGAGACAAGCAAGTCTTTGCACCATGCCTAGTCTCATCATTGCATTCTTTTGTGTCGTCTTTGTCCACCAGACCAAAGACACATATGTTATTATGGGATTAACTACTACAATGTATATCCAATGTATCATTCGTGGACTTAACCCCCATGTTTTCCCACAAGTTCGTCCTGCCATCATTGATGTGGTTTCCGATCTTGTTGCTACTTTTTCCATTTGTTTGGTCTATGTTAATCTCGAGTCAATAATCACCCCGAGATATTTAACATCCATAACCATCTCCGTACCAAAGGATAGTGGTCCCAATCCCACCAAGTCCCTTCTTCTGGTATAGGGTACTATGTTTGATTTGGTGGGACTTATATTTAAGCCCACCACTTCCGTCCATTTTGTTACTATGTTCAGATTGTTATATTTTTAGGCCAAGAATCTTCCATTCTACTTCGGCACATTACTTAAGGACCTCCCTGTATATGAATACATATACATAAATATGGCCTGAGTATTTTTTTTAACTTGAGCGATAAATAATTTTTTTTGCTTTTAGTTAAATGTGAATTTTGGATGTACTATTATACATAATGTATGTTATTAATCTTGTGACATACATGGAATATATGATGTGAAATGGTGATGCATAACGCTACTCTGGAGATTCACCATAAGATGCATATTTCACCAGCTGTTAGGTTTTATTTTAGCAGAATTTTTTTTTGTATGAAAATCATTGCTATTTCTAAACTTCTGCAACAATGTTATTTTCTGAAACCATTGTTCTTTGTCCGAGACAGTTGCTATTGGCTATTCTATCAGTTTATATAGGCTGGATATGCAAATGGCGGCTAGTTTTACACATCGGGGAAACCGCACTGAAAAACCGTTAAGGTACAAGCGTGGTGGTTTTTCAGGCATTGTTTGGACCTTTACTAAGAGCAGTGTATCAGTGGCAGAAAGCTCGGAAAACCCAATGCCAAAATGATTCAAAGTCGCGTAAAATTCCCATGAAATTAGCCATCCAACTAACAAAGTGCTTGTCAATTATATATCAGGTGTAATTATGTATTGGCGATCAGATGATAAAACTTTTTTAATTCAAAGATAATAGTTTAATACTAATAACGCCCAATACTATAACGCCTTATATATGTTAGGATCAAACACCGATATCGGCCAATGGTCGAAAAAATACGCCCCAAACGCGTTCTGGCCACTAGTATATTGCCAATGTCAGAAACATCGTTTTCCGATCGTTTAGTGTAGACCAGAACGCGTTCTGGAGCCTTTGCAATTGCCAGAATGTGTATTGACTTTCCCAAGTTAGTCTGAAAGAATTTTGTTATTCGTCACGCTGCCAGAACGCGTCGAGCACACAAACAAAACGTCGAAAGGTCATTGTAATAGGGAAAAATAATTTTATTTTCTATAAGAGTATGGCATACAAATTTTAAAAATAACATTGATTCTTAAGGAGACAGAAAACGTCCAAACACAAAATAAAAAACATTTACTACGTATAATTCTGGTGACTTAATGGTATACTTAAAATATCTACTTGTTTTTACACGAACTATTGTTATGACACTTGCTGCTACATAGTACTTTCTTGGCTCTACACGTGCAGTTTTTGTTAACGCAATAGCGTTTGCAATTACACTGCACAAAACCTTATTTTGATCCTGATGCTAAGCCAGAAGCAGTTCGGAGAGATACAGACGTTGAAGGAACCGATGAAATATCAATAAAGTCGGAATCGGCTAATGTAAACTCATTACGGCAATACAAGGATTCCAAAGATCCATCTTTCGTGCCTGAAAATGGATTAAAAATGATTTTAAATTGATGACCTGAATGTATTACCTACCAAGCTGATAAAGTTCAGAGTCGTTAATACCAAGTACAACAGCTAACACATTTCTCGGAGCAAGTCTACCTCTGTCAACATCAGGTACTCGTACAATAACAGTTCTTCCTACTTCAAGGGGTGGTAACTTTGAATTTGAAAGGGAAATCATAAATCATTTTCTCGGCTTGCTTTTCCAGTCCACTTTTAGCCTCGTCTCTGACATTACTTATTTTCTCTCTCCGTTGACATCTGTTACATGTAACGATCTGCTCACCCTCTCCATTTCCTATGTTAGCTTTACCACAGATGATATATGAATAGGTAAGCAACAAACTGAACATTTATGAGTATTTAAATCTGAAATTTCTTTTTCGCATATTGTACACACATTTTTATCTTGTTGTTTTTCATCTTTGGTGTTCCTTCTGCTTGTCAAACTATTTTCTTCAACTAGATGTAAATATTCATCTTCACGTTTGTCGGAATTATTCTGAACGCATAACTTTTGTAGTTCTTCTGTTTCAATATTGGACATAAGTTCCTTAGGAATTGAAAAATCCTTGAGACCGATCCTTTGTCGTGTTATGTTACAATATTTTCTCTTCAGTTCAGAATCCATAACTAAAATAAATTGAAGAATATAAATAAATAAAAAAAAACTTGTAAAATAACAAACCTCGTAATCTCTTGTGTCCTCCCCCTACATGAGCGGAATGAATAATGTCAAATAACTCGTCGGTCGTGCAGAAGTAACGCAGCCCAGCAGTTTCGTCCACTCTCCTCTCTATCAGCTTTTCGGTTTCACCAATTTTTAAAATGTCGTACCTTTTCAATCGTCGTCTTTGTTTCGAAGAAATTGCGTCACCCTTATTTTTACAAGCTTTTGCTACCTTTACCTCTGTAAGTATTTGATCGTATCTTTCTCTTGTGAAAATATTGCTACGATATAACTACGATATAACTTTTTGCAGTTCATCATTGAAACGAATCTTAAGGTCTTCCATGGCACTAGCATATATTTGCACTTTAGTGACTTTTAGGCACGCACTCGAATCAAATACTAGACGAGTACTGGCACTCTGAAACGAAACTGTGTCGTTTGCAAGCTGAGACATGCACAAAATCGGTTTTTGGACGGTTTAATTGTATGTTAGACGCGTTCTGGGGTCTATATTAAGCGGCCGGAAAGCGTAATTTCGGATTTTGGCAATATGCTGAGGGCCAGATCGCGTTTTGGGCGTATTTTTCGACCATTGGCTGAAATCGGTGTTTGATCCTAACATATATAATTATTTTTCAAATAGTGGACCGTTTACTAGGAATCAACAACTGCTTCACTGGGGTAAATGTATCAATGTGATTTCAGCGTTGTCTCGAGTCCATAATGATGTTCCCAGAGTTTCTGGACAAATGATATCTACCTTGTACTGATGAGGCGTAAATACGCCGAAACCAGTCTACAAGTGATATTTTCTCTTCTAATTACAAACCATTATGGTTGGTATCTTGCAGATGTACCCCGTTCAACTGTAATTCAACATCCTTCGTATCACATAGCCAAGGAAGTAGTTATTGCTTCTTAGTGAGGGCTCTGCTATTAAACTATTACATCTATGGCGCTTTACTTAAATATGACAACTGTTACAGGAAACTGCAATTAAGTAAAAAACTCTTTTGTTTCTTCAACAATCTTTGATAGATGAAGAAACATGCTGGTCAAATAGCAGATTAATTCCTTGAGCCTTGGAGCAAACGATTTTTTTCAAAATGTTTATTGACAATTTAGAAAACGTACTATCAGTTTCTCTTAATACAGGGTAGTTCTCAAGTCTAGTACATAGAAGTACAGTATAATCTTCACTTTAAAATATTGCGGATTTAATTAAACTAGCCTCAATGAAATGTTGATATTAGGAGAGAAACAGGGTGTTAAACATGGATTTTTAATATTCGTTTTTTACAATAACTTCAACGCTTTTTGACGTATATGCACAAAAATTTGATGTTGGAGGTTTTTGAATATGAGAAATCATAATTTTGTACCCACTTTGATGTATTTTGTAGAGGGCGTCACATAGGCCACGTATGGGGCATAAATGTACGCAAAACTTTTTTACCTCTCACATTAGCGCTACTTTTGTAAAAAATAATTAAAGCCACATCATTACAACAAAAAAAAGGTATATCTGTTAGCATCCCCAATTCTTAACGGTTTTAGAGATAATCACATTTTGGTGATTAACTACATGATTATTATTTAATGGAACTACGAAAAATGTAGTTGTGTCTATGATAATTATTTTTCATAGTATTAAGATGAACATTAGTAGCAGTTCCCCCAACATCAAATTTTTGTGCATATACGCCAAAAAGCGTTAAGTTATTGTAAAAAACGAAAATTAAAATTTCATGTTCAACACCCTGTACCTCTCTTAATATCAAGATCATAGAAATGTATACCACACAAGGTGTAGAGTTATCAAAGTAGCTAACAATTACCCATAGTAGTATTATGTAATTAAAGATAATATTAATATCCAGATTGGAAACTGATAATTGTGAATCTGATTGGGTGGTCTCGAATTCCCCTTCGCCAGGAGACTCATTTTGAACCTGAACCAAATTTGTGAGATCTATTGGAAGTGAACTTCCATTGGCAGCGGCGCGGTACATTTCTAAAATCTTTGTAGCACTATGAATTTGTATCAGATTAAGTTTTAGTACAGATCGATAAGAGGCTATTTAACATCTTTTCGCATCTCAGTAGACAATTTCAAAGTGGAGATCATAACAAATTTTTAGAATGAAAGTGACACAATGTACAATCGATAACACAAAAAATCATATTATTTTAACAGAACAATGTCTCAACTGCTCTTTACTGTACAAACTCATAAATTTCTAGACCCAAAGTGACACAATGTACGCATTGATAACACAAGGAATACGATTATTTTAATAGAAAAATGTCAAAATGATACTTATGCTCTTATTCCATCGAATATAGGATCCAATTTGGTAACGACACATACGCCATCTATCGTTAATTTGAAAAGTACTGTTCAATGACACTTGGAACACTTTTAATTAAAAATTTAATAATGTTTCAGTTATGGCGTTATTCCATTGGAGGTACGATAACATCACAAGATAGGTTAATTGAACCCGAATATTAGTTTCTTTTACCGAAGTTTTTCTGACCTACTAACTTTCAACTTTCTGCCATTGTTATACCTCCCTTAGTCAAGGTCTTAACAATGCCTGAAACAAATTTCAAGCTGGAACTTCATCGGTTTTTCTAGCCGCTTATCCGACGTGAAAAACTGACGGCGTTACATATCTGGCCGATGAAAACTGTCCTGTAATATTGTCGGAAAGTAGTTGTTGCTTCTTAGGGGCCTATTCTGTAATCAGTAACGATGTCGTTCGTGAACGATTGTCGTTACTGAACGACTTTATATATTCAGTATTGTAACGACCGCTGTTAGATAACGACAAAATGGCTGATATTATGTCGTTGACGAACGTCAGCTAATGCAGCAGTCGTAATCGGGTTAGCAAGTCTTTGGTTAAGAGGTTTGTTGTGTTTTTTCAAATATATTAAAAACATTGTTCCTTATACAAAGATCATATTTTATTTAAGGTGGATCAACGGCTACACGTATTGTTTTGGATGAATTGAATAGAAAGTAAATTCATATAAGGGTTGAAAAATAATCTAAACTATACACATGTTATATTTTTAGATAGACACGAAGGACTAATTTTCCTGTCTTAAGAGACCGGAGTAACGCCTTTGAGTTGCCTGAGGAAGTGTTACGGCAGATGTATCGAGTAAACAGTGAAGCTGCTTATGAATTATTCCAGGACTTGTTGCCTTATTTGAATCATGGTAGTCGTAATACTAGAACACCTCCCATAGTTAGGTTTTTCACAACCATTCATTTCTTAGCTCATGGGAGTTATCAAAAATCTGTGGGTGTAGATTATTTAAATCTAACGTTAGCCGATCGATTTGTTGTCCCTGAAGGCTTCATTTGTACTCAATTCATCCAAATACATTATATATTGTGACCTTGTTGTCTCGATGGACCGACTTTTAACTTCGTCCTTTTCCATAATAAAATTTACGTGAATGTCAATCAAAAATTCTTTCCTAACCTAACAAATTAGCTACAGATCAAAGATTATACCGACCTTTATAAAATTGTGAAAATATCATCGTTATGTTTTGTCCCTAGATTTTAACGTAACGACATTATTACAGAATCTAACTCTGAAAAATTATCGTTAACATAATAATCGTTACCGTAACGACAAATTACAGAATAGGCACCTTAATTAAACGGTCAGTGTCTTTGAAAAATAGATACCGCAGAATAGTGATAATTCTAACGCTTTATAAGTTTTTGAAAAATATTTTTCAAATACATTGACCGTTCAACTAAAAAGAAACAACTACTTCCCGGGCTATAGGCCACGACGGATATTGGATACACTTCAAAGTCGAACGGGGTTGGCATATATACCCACAAGATATTAAAACCAACCATTCTGGTTTGCAGTTAGAAGGGACAACATAACTTGTAGACCGGTTTCGGCGTATTTGTGCCTCATCAGTACATATTTTTCTCAATAATCTTTATTTATTGTTAACTTAGTGTATGACAAGTAGGCAATGGACCGTGTTTGATACTGACAGATGTTATTTAAACTAACTAGTGTCACATAATACCTTGTTTTGACAGTAATTCATATTAAACTTCGTTTTAGAGTGAATCTGTGTTGAATTTTTTTTAAAAAGTGTTGATTAAAACAAAATTTCTGTAAGAAGCAAGCGTTTGTTTGTAATTGTTTTTATCATATGCATGTTTGGAAGTTTATTTGCGAGTAAAACAAGTAAGAAAAATGAACCGCCAAAGAAATTTGTCAATAGAGGAGGCAGTGCGAGCATCGACTCTTCTGGATGAAGGATATTCAATGCGACATGTTGCTGGTTTATTAGGAAGACATCATTCCAGTATCAGTCGCGTAGTGAGACGTCATAATGAAACAGGCTTGTACCTTCGAAGAACAGGACAAGGGCGAAAACGTTGCACTAATCAAATTGATGATCCTTTTTCGAGACAACGTGCTCTCAGAGACAGGAGAGTTATCAGCAATCTGTTAAAAAATGAATTAGCGGATGTTCGCAACGTCGCTATATCATCTCGAACGGTTAGAAGACGTTTACATGAAGCAGAATTGAGCAATAGAAGACCAGCCAAAAAGCCCTTGCTTACCAGAGAACACAAAGTTCAGAGATTGA
>CAJUYG010005639.1:0-13508 GCA_910591675.1 Galerucella calmariensis
GTCTTTATGATCCTTATTACATAAATAACTATTATGTTAATTCATCTCGATACCTGGCGTTTCTTTAAATAATATAGCTGTCACATTTGATGTGAAAATAAAAGGAGTCTTACAGTGATTGTTGAAATTTATAATAAATATATATCACCGTCCTGTTTCATTACGGAGTCTATATGTAACAGACTTAAGTTGAACAAAAGTGAAATTCAATTTTTTGTCTTTGGGTTGAATAATAATATCTCCAATTTGAAATTTTTCACTATTTATTATCTTAACAAACATTTTCAGCTGTCGAATCCTTGTTCAATTCCACCTACTATAACAGGTTAAAAGTCTTCCAGAAGGGTCAATACTTAAGATCTGAATATCCCAAAAAACTCTCAACTTCGCAATCTTTATTTTAAAATTCCTGGATCGATTCATATACTCATTGGTGCCGATATATTTTGACAAATCGTTATAAACGCTTAGAACAATAAATGAACCAGTTCTTTAAGAAACTGGACTATGTTGGATTATTTCTGGGAAACTGAATAGCCTAAATGATGTGGAACTGAGTCTTTGTAACAATAATACAAAATCAATTACAGACACTTTTTTGGAATCGATAAAATTGCTGAAAAAAAATCCATGGTCTATCAAACAGCAAGATTGTGAAAATCATTTTTTCAATGAAGCCACTCGTCTAAAAAATTGTAGGTTTTCAGTTCGCATACAAAAGATCGATCTACGAATTAGGTGATACTGAAGAACAACCAACTAAACGTTTTTTTGCACTGTGAAACAGTTTGACTGAAGATGTCGAATTTGAAGACAGGTATTGTTAATTCCTAAGTGAATATGAAAATTCAGGACATATGACAAAGTTGGACAATTCGTCTGAGATATCGTATTTTCCACCCAATCATGGTGTTCTGAGTGAAAGAAGCTCAACAACCAAATTACGTGTTGTCTCTGGTGCTACAGCTTCAAGTTTTATCCAAAATAGAGCATACGAGCATGAATCACTTCTTCACTACTAGGACCCCAACAATTATTAGCTTCTATTGAAACAAACCTAGGCAGATCTCGTATAGGATGTTGTGATTTCAAATCAATAGGCATTACTCCAATTATGGAAAATTTGCAAGCTACAAGATTTTTTTCAGGTTTTCCCTTCCAAGTAACTGGTTTAGATTATGCTGGTCCAATTTTGATAAAAACCCGAAAGGGGTGTGGTAGCAAATTGATAAAGGCTTGATTATTTTTCTTAATTTGTATGTTTTTCTGCTTAATGTTTCCATTTGAAGCTCGAAAGTGATCTAACAGCGGATTATCTTCTGTTGGCCTTAAAGCAATTTATATCGCCTAGAGGCAAACCTCTCCATGTTTATTCGGATAACAGTACTAAATTTGTGGAAGCAAATCGCATGATTTTTCACAAGCACATGACTCTGACATCCAAGAATAAACGACTATTCAAAAAACTGGTTGTCATTTTGGACCTCCATATGAACCTTATTTTGGCGGCTTGTGGGAAGCCGAAGTCAAATCAAAATAATTCCATTTAAAGATAGGTCTGGGTAATTCCCATTTCACGCATAAGGAACTTTCAACTATACTTGATCAAATTGATGCAATATTTGACTATAGACCCCCACTTAATACTAATCCTGGAGATCTCTTTCCTCTTACCTCATCACATTTTCTGATTCTCAACATTGGAGCCAAATCTGGAAGATGTACCTGAACCTCGTTTATCCCGGTATCAAAGACGTCGGGTAACAGCAGCGTCCAAAATGGGAAACAAATTCCGGTTGCATAGACAAGGGCTCATTGGTAATAAGGGAGATAGTCCGAGCTGCATCAGTTCTAACGAAGCGCGGAACAGTCAAACGAGCAATTACACGTGTTCCGTGAGCGTTGTGCTTCTATTGGCACAGAGCCTTTCTGTGGCATAGCAACAGTGCTTCAAAAAACAAATAGCAGTACAGGATACCAAGAGTTCATCAAGTTCATCAAAAAAGTTGAGAGGTGTCAAGGGACACCCGGATGGAACGAAGTTCCTTTCGATTAATTAGTGAAGGAATTGTACATATACATACACACACCGAAACATTTATGTGTACATAAAGTAACGTAACTTGCTAATATTTCGATTTCAGTTGGGTTTACAGAAAAAAATGTTAAATAAAAGTTTTTTCAAATAATCCATACTATCTGTATAAGTCGATTAGAAGTATACAGGGTGCACCGTTGCTCCAAAATAACTTATTAACATAATTTTTCAAATAGTACACCATGTATATATTTTCAGTTTTTGTTAATCTATTAAATTACAAATACAACCGTCAAGACCGCATAATTCTAATCTCAATGGTTCTACAGTTATTGAGAAAAATAGTTGACGGAAATGTTTCTATTACCACCATAATTCACAGCAACAAATAACTAATCTTATTTAATGAGATGTTCAAATTGTCTTCCTTCTTCTATTTGACAGTATCCAAGTCGATTATAAAAAGCTGATATGGTATTACGCAATCGCTGATTTGTTATTTGATGGGCTGTTAACAGTATTCTCTTTCTCAGTTCATCCAGATTATCGGGTTTTGTCTTATACACAATGTTTTTCAGTTATCCCCAGAATAAGTAGTCTAAAGGCGATAAATCGGGAGATCTGGCTGGCCACTCAATTGTGCCCCTTCTTCCAATCCACCTGTCTTGGAAAACTTCATTCAAGTAATTTCGAACAGCAACACTAAAGTGTGGGGATGCACCATCCTGCTGAAACCAAGTGTCATTAAAATTGTTACCAACTGCATTTCTTATTGCAGGAACTATTTGATTTCTTAATAAATCTAAATACTTTGGTCCGTTCAAATTGCCTTCTACAAAGAATGGTCCGATAACAGTGGTGCCGATAATACCTGCCCAAACATTAACTTTTGAAGGTCTTTGTGTTCTATGTTCCCGCATCCACCGAGGATTAGTATCACTCCAATATCTACAATTGTGGCGATTTACTGTACCCTTTAACATAAACGTGGCTTCATCGGAAAATACTATCTTACTTGTGAAATGAGGGACAGCATCTACTTTTTGCATTATAGTTTCACAAAATTCTATTCTGCGGTCATAATCATCTTCAGATAACTCTTGTAATAGAGTCACTTTATAAGGATGAAACTCATTCTTCTTAATAATATTACAGACGGATCCCACACTAACATCATGTTCTAATGCAGTTTTCCTAATGGATGTTGAAGGATTTTCTACAAAACTTTGCATAATGTCCAAGGATTTTTCATCATTAGTTACGGTCTTTGGTCGGCCGATTTCTAGTTGAACCCACTTCTTCAAAAAGTTTCACAATCCTCCAAACTGCGGTTTTGGTAATTTGGTTACGATTTGGATACGTATCATTAAATAAGTGAGCTACCTCATCATAAGTTCTTTTACGATCACCGTAACCTCTCATCATAAGAATCATTATTCTTTCTTGTTCGGTAAACATACTTAAATTTGAAAAGCAACTACTTTTTTACAACTAACGCCTTTCACTAATATGACAAATAATTCATGACATATGAAAACAATTAATGACAGAAGAACCTATTACATTTTTGACATAAACAATTGTTTTATAATTTTAGATTCAAACTAATGTTACTTTGGAATTATGAAAGGTAGATATATGCAGTCTTGACGGATGTATTTGTAATTTAAAAGATTATCAAAAACTGAAAATATATACATGGTGTACTATTTAAAAAATTATGTTAATAAGTTATTTTGGAGCAAGGGTGCACCCTGTATACTTCTAATCGACTTATGCAGATAGTATGGATTATTTGAAAAAACTTTTATTCAACATTTTTTTTTGTAAGCCTAACGGAAATCGAAATATTAGCAAGTTACGTTACTTTATGTACACACTGTACATATATATATATATATATATATATATATATCTGTCTGTCTATTCTTTCATACACGTCATAGATGCGCGGGACTTTGTAAACACAACAGAGTGTATATATATACTCTCTCGACTTCGTAAACACAACAGCATATAGGTTAGAACACGCACGGCTTGCTAAATACATACGTTCTGAAATTGTAATATTAAAATATGATTTGTTTTTGAATTTATTAAAATTCATTCATTATTATTATTATTTTTTATCATTTATTATTTACAAAAAATCTGTATACACTCAACAAAATTAATCGACGCGACACCACACCACTGTTCAATGCGAAATAGAAATAGAAATTTCAGCATGTAATACCTTTCTTCGCATCTAATACACATGAGAGCGCATTGCAGCATGTGTTAAATGCCTTGATATAGACGCGTAGGTTGATGGTTCGCGCCTGGACTAAGGTGAAAATTTTTTCTATTTATTTGCTTTCTATAAGAGAGAAAGATACAGACAGAGAAACATGCGATGCGCACAGCTTAGCGCATAGCTTCCTATATCAAAAAGTGTCGTGACAAAACTTTTCGTAAGAATTTTATCCGTCTAGCCTCCTTCCACAACGCGCGATAAGGAACTTCGTTCCAAAAACACTAGAATAACAGGAGGGCACACACAATAGATTTGCAAAGTTCGTAGTGGAGGGCCCCATATTTATCTTACTTCAACTGTTGAGATATTAGGAGATTTAATTAAAAACTAATCCCAGTCTGACGATTTATTACAACAAAAATGGTGAACGAAAACTAAATTGCATTTTTAATCAGTCTGGTTTCTTCTTTTATCTAAGCGACTTTTTGTTGACGAAACTTGTTAGTACACTTCTTGAATTTTTAAAACGGACAAACAACTAATTTGCAGTTACAAGAGTTAATGCCTTCAGACAGGTAAATATTTTTTGCAAGGAAAGTATATAACTCTCGGTGAATTATAACGTTTCAGTAAAAATAATATTCTCCGAGATCTCAAGAGTACCTACTGAGAAGTTTTTTGAAGGAAAAATAAGTAATTAAAAGTTGCATCTTGCATATAAAAATATGGTGATATTAATTATTCCGTACGTGCTGGAAATACCTGTGAGTTTAGAAGTTATTTATGATAACTACACATCTTGTATATTTTATCGTTGAGTTAATTAAGTTGGCGCTAGAATTACAACCATTTGAATGTTTCTACATCATATTCATACATCAACTACAGCAAAAGTATCCTGAATATCTAGGAAATATCTCAGTCAGATCTACTTTATGTTTCTACTTTCTCTCAGTAAATAAAACTGTCGTTGGGACTGCCAACAAGGCAAGCAGCCTCGGTAAATGGAAGTTATCCCGAATAAATCAATCCCCTCAAAAATTTCATTGTACGCCCATATTAGGTGGAGGTATCTGCAAATATCTTATTTCCTCCAAAAAAATATATGGTACTTCACAAATCAATTAATCACTTTTAAAAATTTCATCACCTATAATAGGAAAAAACAAATGGATCAACCATATATGGAAGACAGTTCAGAATCTAAGAAGGCGGAATAAATAAGAATATGAAGTGTTGCAGTAAGCAACCAAGAATGGTTCTTTTTTTTAGACAGGGTTATAGTTATCATATAAATACGTTTTGTTTTTTCAGATCAAAAGACTTCTAGTTTATTCGGTTGTTAATTGTATGCTCAGATCTTCAATCCTAAATTTCCAATGGAGTATAATTGTATTAGTGTAGTCTTAACCTTCACAAATAATTTTTTTTTCATAGACAATTGAGTTATAACTGGCGCAGTCAGTAGGATACGCCCGGCCAAAACTTGTCGCATTACGTCGGAAAGTTTTTCAATCGATTTTGATATTCAAGTCCCCTTCGATAGATGAAATTAGTGCATATTCATGAAATACTAAGCTACTAAGCTGAGTTCCATTTGCCTATTTCACTCCTTCTTCTCCAATTTTGATGGGCTCGGTATTACCATGCACCCAGTGTCGTGATGAGGGCACCACTCCTTCTAAGACGAATATTTGTCAATTCAATGTATTCCACTGGAAATTTGGAACAAACCAATTATAAATGCAGGGATTATAATTTCAAGTTGCTGCACACTAAGAAGTCCATTAAAGCTCGCATAGAGGTTGAACATGTGGAGTGTATAATGTTATTTATGGAAACAGGACCGGTGTTAATACTGCCAAGCAAGACTTCATACAAATTGCTACATCAAAAATTATTCACTTCACAGTCTAGGAATATATGATTGACATCCCCCTCTTTACCACAGGTGCAATGAGGATCTTCCTTCACTCCAATACGATGTAGCTGCACTGGGGAGCCGAAGTGCCCGCTTCGAAGTCTGCACATCATAGTGACGAAGGCTCTCGAACTGTTTTTAAGAAATTTAAACCATGACCTTCTATATGGATTATAATGGATACTGGCATAAAAATTCCCTCTACATACGGACATACTTCTCCATCTCCTCTCCCAGGAAATCCATAAGTAATTCTTAAGATACGGTATGAATTCTCTATAGTCAACTTTGGAAAAGGTAGGCTTGTAGTCTCTTCCATCATTAGCTAATTTATCAGCAGTATCATTACCTGTTATATCGGTCTTGGAATCCAGACAAATTCTATGTCTCGTTGCCTGGCGTGAGCTGTCCATAAAATCTCTTTCGTTAGCAAGGTAATTTGGTCTGTCTTGCCAGATAGTCCCTGAGACGTTATTCTATTCAATGCGCTGAGGGATTCTGAGAAAATAATGCAATTGTTCAGTTGTAACGTGTCTATAAGTTTTAAGGCAGTATATATAGCGTATACTTCCACTTTGCAAATGCTTAATTCACTTGGGCAACCCATAGATCTTTGCCTCTTTGGAGTAAACCCCCCACAACTACTTGTGTATGTGTATGAATTGAAAATGATTATTTGTACACAGTTTGGAAGTATTTCCACCAAGAGGGCAGCCTCGAATACATTATTTAGTGATATGGAAAATATTTACACATTCAAATATTTTAGTGGAGAATAAAAATTGAGTGGAAAGATAATAAAATGAAGAGTGAAATGATCACTTCATCACACTTGTAGAATATGTACATTAATCATTTTATCATCGATGTCCTATCTATTTCTGTTTTATTGGTTGGATTATTGAAGGAAAATATGTTTTCATTTGAAATATTTTCAAATTGAGAGGTGGATAAAATTTTTGGTGACCTAATTTGTTTTGAAGCACCCCTGTGAATTCCGCATTTTTCAACCGATTTTAATTTTTTCTAGTATCAAAATAGCATATTGTTTTATTAGGAGTAAAAGTATAACTTTTTGTAGCGAGTCTGAATGTTTGATGGCCGAACGTTAGTGAGGCCGACAATTTCAGACGAGCCACAAAAAGTGCTTTTGCTCCGAATGAAACATGCTATTTTAACCGCAAACGGCATCCAGACTATAGAACTAATTAATAATTAAATAAAAATTCAAAACGATTGCAACGAAGTTGATAAATTCAGAGAATAATAATTATAAAACTGCGCACTACATTTCCGTGGTTACTGGTTTTGTGATTGCCAAGTCAAAAACAAATTTGACAGTTCAATAATATTTTATAATGTCAGAAATATTGTAAGTGATTTAAAGCAACAATTGGACTGTGCATTTTTGGTAAGTACTTGAGCATCAAAATTTCGTTTGTTGTAGTAAAGTGTACTGAAATTTTCTTTTAGATTATATTATGTCGGATTCAGAACCCAACTGTACACCGCCCGACGTTGTTGACATTGCTAAGGCAGCTACGAATGATTTAATTACAACTAAGTCAAGTAGTAGTCCATTGAAAAGTTACATTTGGGGTTGCGTTTTTTAGAGGACGCAATTTAATTTTTTTGATGTGTAGGAGGGGTCAGTGTAAAGCTAAAACCAAGTTTGTGGGGTCGCCACCCTTGTCCCACAGCCGCCATCTTGAAAATAGGGGTTGAAATGGTTTTCACGATATATATATCTTTTAAACTATTTATTCGATAAAAAAAATTGTCAAAATTTTTTGTTGCAAATTAAATTCTCTACAACTTTGGTCCAGTAAGTTTTTGTCGTAGAACTATAAATAAAAAAGTTATAAGCGAAAATCTTCAGAAATTCGAGAAAAAAATTTATATTTTTCGATGTAACTTTTTTTTATTATTTCAAGAAAAAATGATATCCGACCATTTTTGTAGATCGTTTTTTGAGGAACAACTTTTATTCGCATCATTTTTTCATTAAGTCAATAGCTAAGGTTCTACAGCGCTTCGAAGTGAGTACTATTTTTAAGTACTCTTAACTATACCCAGATTATACGTGTGTACTAATAATATGTCATCAGTTATTGTTTTTTTCATTTTGTTTTTATAACTTATTTAATTACTAATTTTGCAATATTATCAATAATTAATTATTGACTCTTTTCCCCACCACCCACGAGGTAGAGTCTAGAGGCGCGTTTTTTTTCACGTGGTATCCCCAATAGGCATAATCCACGGTGATTTTCTAAATTAGAACTACTCCGTCCTCAGTCGTTTCGATGGACCAGGCTGCGGCTCAGCATCTGATCGGCTTTCTGAATTAAATACCAGTGAGAGAACTGGAGAAGGAAGGGGTGTTAATGTTGGCAGTTCATCATCAAAGTCATTTTCATTTATTAATTCTGAGAGTTCCATTACGTTGCTGCAAGTCTCTCCAGAACAATGGAAGCACACTGCAGAACATTTCAGTCCTGCTTTTCGACATCCACACATCGCTCCACAGTTTCCTTTGCGTTTGCTGGAGGCTTAGAGTTCCGCACTGGCATCAATAATTTTACACATTTTTTCCAGCCCCAGTCTTCAGGATCATTATAATTACCAAGCCACGACTGGACCTGATGGTAGACTCGGAAAGTATGAAAGCGAGCTGTGTCTTGTGTTGGAGGAAGTGAAGATAAGCTAAATGTACTTTTTGTCACTGCCTTGGCGAATTCTTTGGTTCTGTCAAAAGAATTATAATCTTTATTACCACCGTATAAAGAGATAAAAAAACGTTCACCAATTACAGTGAGCAAAGCAGGGTCAACTCTCTTGTTGAGAAACAAAGCCGTTCCACTTGCAAACTCTAAATGTTTCCCCAGGGTTTTCACAAATTTCATTTTACCGATATTGTAAGAAGCTGAAGTTGTGTCACATCCGGAAAAATCATGAAGAAACAACAAGTTATCCGCAATGACATCTCCGTACATAAAATCGTACATCAGATTTAAAATTATTTTAAAAATCAATAATTGTTAAATCCTGTTATGGAGTGAAAAAGAGTCAATAATTAATTTCTTATAATATTGCAAAATTTATAATTAGAAAAATTATAATAAAATAAAAAAAAAACAATAACTGATCACATATTATTAGTACACACGTATAATATAGGTATAGTTGAGAGTACTTGAAAATAGTACTCACTTCGGAGCGCTGTAAAACCTTAGCCATTGACTTAATGAAAAAATGATGCGAATAAAAGTTGTTCCTCAAAAAACGATCTACAAAAATGGTCAGATATCATTTTTTCGTGAAATGATAAAAAAAAAGTTACATCGAAAAATATAAATTTTTTCTCGAATTTCTGAAGATTTTCGCTTATAACTTTTTTATTTATAGTTCTACGACAAAAAGTTACTGGACCAAAGATGTAGAGAATTTAATTTAATTCACAACAAAAAATGATAACAAATTTTTTTTATCAAATAAATAGTTTGAGAGTTATATCGTGAAAACCATTTCAACCCCTATGTTCAAGATAGCGGCCGTGGGACAAGGGTTGCTACCCCACAAACTTGTTTTTAGCTTCACACTGACCCTCCTACACATCAAAAAAATAAAATTGCGTCCTCTAAAAAACGCAAGGTAAGGCCTAAAAAATGTAACATTTCAATGGACTATAGAGTTTATATCATGCTTACGAAAGATTTCTCACATAGTGCAATGATAAAAACATTTCAAACTATTCGGAAAATGTGTTACTAGCTTATTTTTTTGAAATGACAACTAAATTAAAAATGAAGAGTTCAACAATGTGGTCTCAGTATTCCATGATAAAATCATTACTGAATATTGAACATGGACTAGATATTAGCAAATATATGAAACTACGTGCTTATCTGAAGAAGCAGAATGAAGGGTATACTCTCAAAAAGTCGAAGGTATTCACAAGAGACCAGTTTGAAGATTTTTTAAATAATGCACCTAGTGAGCAATATCTAGGAATTAAGGTTAGTTATAATATTCTAACCTGCATAAATACAATCAAGTTTTTAAATACATACTACTTTTAGGTTGTTCTAATAATGGGCGTATCTGGAGCATGTAGATGCGATGAAATGGTGAACATGACAATAGACGATATAAAAGATTTAGGATCTGTTATTCATATAAAGATTCCTGATAGTAAATCTAAAAAGCCACGATCGTTCACAATTATTGGAGAAAAATATATAAATCTTTACAGAAATATACTTCTTTACGTCCACAAGCTATGGAAAGCCGACGCTTTTTTTTGAAATTTCAAAAGGGAAAATGTTATCGCATGGTCATGGGAATTCATACAATTAGTAACGTACCCAAAACAGTAGCAGCTTATTTAAAACTACCGAATTCAAAAGATTACACCGGCCATGCGTTAAGAAGAACTTCAGCTACTTTGCTTGTGGATGGAGGAGCTGATATTACTTGTTTGAAACGGCATGGAGGTTGAAGGTCGAGCACTGTCGCTGAAGGATACATTGAAGACTCTTTGTCTAATAAAAAACAAACTGCAGAAAAAATCTTGATGTTGAATTCTTCTTCACTAAACCTGAATGCAGCTTCTTATGAGCGAAATTATGTCGACGTTGATGTAACAGAAGCAACAACAAGTAAGGAATCACGGGAAATTTTGTCGATGAACTCTTTCAACTCTGCACAAAATTCGCTTGAATTGGAAGTGAATAAATCAGGTAGTGCATTAAATATGTGCGGTGCAACCTTAAATAACTGTAATTTTACTATTAATAATTATTATCGTTAATAAAGTTTAAAAGTTCAACTCTAATAATTATTTTCCTGTTAAAAATTCTACTTTTTTGTACGGCCGTCAGCGTACAAAAAAGTGGCGTCTGTGAAATCATACTTCAACATCATTTTTTGACGTTAATAATGTCTACTTTTTTTGACGTTTGCGGAAAAACGGTATTTTTGCACAAATTTTCATAGCTCAAATTACTACTTTCAAGGCTTCCTATGTTAATATTCATTTTCCAAAAAAGAGGAAAGTACAATAGAAATTTTTTTTCTTAAATATGACTATACCAGTGGATTTAGAATCATCACAAATGTGAACTACCGAAATTTTATAAAAAAATTTCTATCAACGACAAAGTTATTACAAAATGAATTTGGAAAGAGTGGTATTTTGATAATTTTTTCACGTAAAGTGTAGACAAATTTCAAGAATGGCAACATGGTGAACAGAAACAAGGACTCGATAAAAATTCAAAGCTGATAACTTAACCCGTTCTGGAGCTATAGCTTCTGAAAGTAATGTAAAATTGTGCAATAATTTCTTTTAGTAACAAAATGAAATCAACGAATATGCCATGAAAATACAAATAAACAACTCCAAAATATAACAAAAAATACATTTTGGTGCAACTTCGTTTTTGTAATGTCCACATATTCATTATGACCATACTAATTGAAGCCATTTTTACAAAATTTAAAGAAAAGTCCATTTATGTCAGTCAGTAACATTTGTATAAAATAGTAGGCACTGAACGTTTCAAATGATCATTTATACTGGACATTGGCTGCTCAAACTATTCAAAGTTTAAATTGTACTTTTGTGTGGTTACAATGATAGAAGTGAACAAGAAATAACAGAAATATTCAATCGGAGACATCCAGATCGCAGTTCACAAAATTAAAAAAGTATTTAGTGAGACTGGAGCGGTGATGAAATGTATTTAAAAAAATTGCAGGCAAGACATTTTAATGACCGTGTTTCCACAGACTACTTTGCCAACAATCCAAATTAGCACAACTCTACATAACTTTCAGAAGCTATAACTGCAGAACGGGCTGAGTTATGTTCGAGTCCCGGTTTGTGTTTACCATGATGCCATTTTCTAAATTTGTTCACATTCCACGTGAAAAATTAATTAAAATACTACTTTTTCCAAATCCATGGTGTAATATTAACTTTGTCGTTGAAAATAGCTATTTACCTAACAAGTGCGGAAAATGAATTTTTCCGCACGAGTCTGCCGTGTGCCTGAAGCAGCCGAGTGCGGAATAGTTATTTTCCTAACAAGTGTGGAAAGTGATACTTTCCTGCACGCAACTGCGGTCCAGGGCGGGAAAGACACTTCACGCATGAGTTAGGAACATTTTTTTTCTACGACCGTAAATACAAAAAAGTAAACCAACCCATTTTTCAAAAGTTATTTTATTTCAACATACATTATACAAAACTTCAACCAAAAACTATTAATTATTATAAATATTAATATTAAAAACACAATTTTTGTTGCATTCTGTGAATTACTCAAAATTGCCGGACCAGTGAAGTTATTTGGTGTTGACTGGTAAGTAGATGACGTCGATGAGGATGTCATCGGTTGCAGGTCACATAAAGATGACGATGAAGGTGACGGCAACGGTTTCAAGCCATTTGTAGATGAAATAATTTTATTTAATATACTTTTCTTATATCAAACCCAGGTAGTTTGATGGTTGCTTTGTGACACTACTTTAAAGAATGTACAGGGTTCTATCAAAATATCTTCATTAAATTTTCAAAAAATTAAAAATACAACAAAAAGCTAGAAAAGATGGACTATTTCGTAAATATTTATTTACCTGTTGTAGCAATAGTTATAACTTCCGAAGTAAAAACCTATCTAATTAGGTCAAAATTTGCATAATTTTCACGCACTAGTGACACTTTCGAAACTAAAATGCGTGCGGGAAAGTGGGTTAAAACGCACGGTCGTAGGAAAAAAACATTTTCCGCAAGTGTTGGGTACAATAGTTTTTCTACGAGCGTGAGGAAAGTCAACAGAACTAATCAAAAGTTGATATATTTTTATCTGATTATAAGTCCTTATAGTATATTTAGAAACATATTTTATTAGATTATTGATAAAGTAAACTTAAAGTAAAATATTATTAACAATAATAGCTACATGTCAAAATCTAATACCTCATTATTTATATTATATATATTATTATGTGAATGTGAATATACAGTGGACGGCTAATTTATGGAATATTATCATTATTTCGAGAACCGTCGAGTTTTGAGGGTAATCCCGAAACAGGTCGATTTTTGTTATAAAATACCCATCTTATAACGTACATGGAGTAAGGATGACGTCACCGGTGTGGGTGTAGTGACGTAATCGTTAATTTTTTTAAATAGAAATCGGTATAATGCGACACCTCATTTGAAGGAGAATTTAATTCTCTATTTAACGACATTACATTTGTAACTAAAATATTTTTTTAAGGGTACAAAAACATTTCTTTTT
>CAJUYG010005640.1:0-13506 GCA_910591675.1 Galerucella calmariensis
AGATCACTATCGGTTCTATAGTTTGTTCTATGAGGTTATCTAAAACCCACATTTTCTCTTCCTTTTTAATTACATGGTTCACAGCATCTCTCCAGTTCTCATCAGTTATTGTTGTCAATGAGTACTTCATTAGTTCACGAACATCTTTCATTTTAAATGTTTTATTATGTCTAGCTACATAACCTTTCATTTGGGCCCATATTAACTCTATCGCATTTAATTCACAATGGTATGGCGGCAAACAAAGCTCTGTTATCCCACGATTCTTGGCTATTTCATCAATAAAAAACTTTTTGAATTGTAGCTTGTGATCTGAAGCAACCTTTGAAAGTTATTTTTTCAACATATCATCTTCAAATGGTATATCTTTTACGATTAACCAGTTTCTAATATCAGCTTTTCTCCAAGAGGTAGATGGAAGATTTTCTGTTAATCGCGAATGATAAGTGGCATTGTCCATAACGATTACAGCATTATTTGGAATTAATTGGACCATTTGTGTAAAATACTCTTCAAAAACATCTGCAGTCATTTCTTCATGATAGTCTTTGGTTGATGTTGACTGAAACTCCAGAAAACCACCTTCAACGAACCCTTGATTGCATCCAATATGCGTTATTATTAGTCGGCGACCTTTACCGATAGGAGTTTTCAGTCCAGTAGATAACATCTAATTTGTGTAATATTTTCCACAAAGTTTTTCGCCCTATGTCAGGCAAATTCTCGTCCTCCTTTACCATTCTTAGAATTATGTCGAGGGTTGGGATCTCTTTTTTAAAATATAATTCGTGTACTTTTCGTCTTATTGTATTTTGCATATGTTCATCAAGGTCAAGTGGTTTTCTTCCAGTTGACTTTTTAGGTGGAGATATATTTCCATTTTTCCTCTCCCCTAGAAGCCTGTAAATAGTAGATTCACTAACTCCTGTCATATTGGAACATGTCGAAACTATATTTCTAACAGTAGCAGCCGGCATTTGATGTACAACAGCATAATGCACATTTAACACTACAGTTTTCGTTTGTAAGCTAAGCACGCTCTTACACTTTACTGGGGTGAAACTTGAAGACATTTTTCACAACACAGTTAACAGTTATGGAACGTAAGCGACTCTGAGCAAAACAAATTATACAAATTTGGGCGAGACCAAGTTTCACCGTATATACCTGCAAAATTTCTAAGTCGTCATTAGGACAATCCCTAGTAGGACCCTATTGTTATGTTTCTTGGTAATTATCAAGTTGTTTTAACTAACCGAATTTAGATTCATATTACCTTTATATATCAGATCGGATATAAAATTAAATAGTAAATAAATTCCTTAGATGAACGGTGACGCTTATGGTTTACTACCTGACTAGCATCAGTGACCTTTTGGCGTGCTGTCAGACAATAAGAAACAGACTATAATCAAGTTTTTAAATTCATCCCTCTCTTTTCTAGGGGTAGGAAAAGGCAATTATGGCACATGAAATTAATGTAATTTTTTATGGAGAATCCAAATCTGCAATACAAATGGAGTTCCTATTTATTAATTCAAAAGTTGCCCGCTACCCCATCCTCTGGAGATATAGGAGGCGGGTAGAGTTTGTTGTCATTTGAGAGCTTTTGAAAAATTATTGAAGTGTGAATGAGTGAATGAGTGTGAATGAATGAGTGATTTTTCCGGTTTTTATTTCTCATGATATTTCACAGTTTCAAGACTTGGTACTAACCCTGTATGATATTCATTCTGAAACAAGTAACGTTTATTGATCGTATTGGTATTTTTGAAACGTTTATAGAACGTACAGGGTAGAATGATGAAGGTTGAATTGAAGTGTTATACAAACATGTAATCATCGTTGCTTCTACTGGGAATTTCATATTGCTTGGATACTGGAATTCTACGTTTAATTTCGGTGTTATTCCACTATCTTTTATGGTCCCTACAAATCGAACATCAACGTTGAAAATTCGTATTTCTGCAACGTTATATGGAAACCAAAAGATATCGTTAGAGTGAAGTAAAATCTCACTGAATAAATAATGTTGAAAACCCGTGGTTAGGTAGAGTTACGTTGAAACCAAACTATTCACATTATAACAAGTATATTTTCAACGTGGAAATAAATTTACCATCAACGCTATATATTCGTATATATGTAATGTTACATCGAAACCAAAAGATATCGTTAAATTGAAGTATAATTTTAATAGATGAATAACGTTGAAAAACCGTGAATAAATCGAGTTACGTTGAAACCCAATTGGTCACATATGTTGCCTAAGTACTGTGAGCCTACACTCACCCTCCCTACTCTACAGATACAGACAGATATTTATGATATTTTTATTTGGTATTATAGACATTTAGATGGCATACATTTAGCAATAGTGGTGGTCAGTTAACTATAAGAATCTAAAAAATAGTAGCATCACTGCCTCATTTTTTGTATAAAGAATTTCAAAAATGAATAAAAAGATATAAAAATACCAGTGAATAATTTTAAAGGTGAAATTTTGTTTCATTTATCACGAGCAGATGAAATAATTACCAAAGAAAAGGAACCACAAACTGTTTGTATTACTTATTTTAAATGATGAAATGAAAAGTCGAAAATTAAAAGGTATCCAACACTGCTGGTCGTCCCGTCCAGTGTACTCAAGTGAACCCAACTCTGATTTATGGTATACTTCATAGGACATTCCCGTTAATGTATCAGACCTGCTTTTTTTAAAATATGGCATCTCGCCAACGACAACATTACATTTGAAACATGGCAACAAACATTAAATTTTTTAACGAGTCGCTATTTTGGCAGCTCCTTTCGATATTCGGATGTGAATGACTAATACAAAAAAAACAGTTTATTTTTTATTCAACTTCAGAAATGATTTGTGGATTTTTGAAACAACCAAACATTTAATTCAAGTTTTTAAAAAGCATGCAAGGATATTTTAAAAACAATATCTCAAGTCAAATATTTTTTCTGCAACTTCTTCCTCAATAAAAAAATTCAAAGGAGACAAATCTGGAAGATAGTTTCTTTATAAATTTTCGACTCGGAAAAGTTTTTTTAATGCTTGCAATAATTATGGGCCAGTATGGTTATCTTGTTATCAAATCTGTCTCCTGCAATTTTCGGGAACAATATGGTCTTGCAATAAATTTTATGGAGAATGGTCTAATTGAATTGTCACACAAACCACCGACCATTAACAAAGACTAGGAGTCCAACTCTAACGCACGCTCCGTCACGGAATTTGGAGTTGGTTGGGTTGTAGTTTCGTGTTTCGTTGTGTGATATATATTGTGGGGGCATTGTTTATATTTTATAATAATTAAAATGGGGTTATTGTGTCCTGCTTAGGATAAATACGGACTCGGCAGAAACTACCATTTTCTACTCCAAAAACACTTTAAAAGTTTTTACCTGTGACTATCGGATTTTCTTTCTAGTCCAGAAAATGTTAGTGGGTCTCTTTTGAAAAAATGTTTGTTGCAACATTCTTGTCCAATTTGTAGAGAATTTGATCAACAAAACTTATTGGATATAGGCCGAACGATTTTCACTAAATTGAAAGAAAATTTGCGTTTTGGCGGTTTGACACTACCTCCTATCAATATTGTGCAGTAAAACTTGAAAATATATTTATGGGTCATTTTAATAAAATGGCAGAGAATCTGCTAGAAATTTTTAAAAATGTACCTTATTTCTTTTTTGGAGTGGGATTTCTATACAAAAAAAATTACCACAGTGCGAAAAGTAAAAGCGAGCATCACGTTACGCACCTCTTCTTATTGTGCAAGCAATAGGTGTAGATATTTTGAAATTTCATAAAGGTCATTTAATTCGTCAATTTAATCTATTTATAATTTGTTGAAATCCTTGATACACACTACGCTAGAAGATTGTCTGAGCTACCATGAACTTGAAAATCACGCTTTATAAATTAAAAGTATAATTGGACTGAAGTAATTGCGAAAACAATGAACATACATCATTGCAATAAAAATCAGGTAAATGTAGAACAATGGTATTTGCATGACTGTTATTTTCCGTAATAAAATATCCATTCGAAATGAAATAAAGCAATTTATGTTATTATTGTTATTAAAGTTATGCAATTTCGCGGTTTGTAATTTTCAATAGCAAAACAAGTTGATCGAATTTAATGTATCATTATTTTGCCATTAATGAATTTCAGTCTTTTACAATAAGGATATATTGTATAGTAGATAGTTTTTTTGACATTTAAACCTAATAAAACTGTCTATTTTTAATCACGTGTTCAAAAATAGCCAATTAAAAATTACACTGGTAATTCTTCACTAAATATAGTAGCCAATCAAATCACTTAATTTTAAGTCATGTGTCAAATTTCATCCAATCACCTCTGGATTATTGCGATTATTTTTTTCACTTGTCAAATATTGACAATTTGGTGGTTTTAACCAATAGCAGTACATCATTCTAGCCAATCATTCGGTATAATACTGATAATTCTGCTTCCTCATCGATAATACCTTGTTTACATTGAAACGTCAAAATTTTACTTTGAATTTGTCATTATTGACAACTAAAAGTGCTTCGAAATTTATTGAAAAATGAACACAAACCGATTCAGTGCCATCACCCAAGAGAATATTGAACATTTAATACAAAATTTCACTCCACAATTGATGAAAAAAAGTATCTTCCCAAATACAACTCGTTCTCCAAATTTTATCACATAATTTTTTATTTTCATCACTCAAACTGGTTTATTTAAGGCAAAAACATTCAAACAAACCGAATTTAGATAAAATCCCTTTCGAGTAGGAAAATCTCGGAAAAAAAAAATTTCCCACAACTTTTTTTGTACGGCTCTACTGTCAAATATTTATTTATATGTTGTATAATCTACAGATACAAATGCCGTACAATTTCAAATAACCTTTTTAGAGGGTAGAAAATAAGAGTTTTCAAAAATTTTCCTAGATTTTCCGAACGATTATTTTTGAACGTCATAAGTTGAACTGTATGAGTTTATTTTCCTAATTTGGCGAAAGAGCCCGACTCCGAAGGAGTATGAAAATAACCGAATTCAGTTTTCACTGACAACATGCTTGAATAAAAAATTATCAGGTTTATTTTGATGCACGAGCACAGATTATAAAGAGGACAGATACGAATTCCAGTAAAACATCAAAATATTTTCAGCTCCGTCGTCAATGACCTTGGACCTTTAACTCGGTATGGCCGCGATGTTGCCAGTTTAAAATATTTTCTGAATTTCTTACCAAATTGCACTGTTGACTCGGAGACAATAACAATTTCTAGTGCCGGATCTAGTTTTTTTGAAAGTTTCCACTAAATCTTTAAAACTGCGCCATGAATTGAAACAATAATTATAATCGAATATATATTTATGTATTTATTTAATACCTATATGTACATTCCTATGATTTGTTATAAATAGCCATTACTCTTTGGAGATTAATTAATAAATACATTTTTAGGAAACACGGATAATTATAAAAATCAACCAAATTTTAAAGTACAAAATATTCTTAATTTATTTATTATCAAAGGGAATACAATATACACCTATGCAAGGGAGAATTTTGATAATAATTTGTAGCACCGAAGTTAATATCAAAAACTTTAAAATTTCTTTTATCATAGGCCGGGATACTAAATTATATACTCTCATCCCTTGGAAATCGAAAGAACTTTATTTTTCTTTCCGAATGAAATTTATTTGGACAGTCTCTGTAACAATACACTCCGCCGTGATGTTTATTCATTTTATAAGAATAATAATCTATACCACTATATTTTTATAGTTAATATCACTACAACGCACAATCAATTAGTCAAACAACACAATTAATATCGCCGATTGAACACCTTCAAACAATGAAGCAAACAAAAATAGCGTTATGAATTTTGAGCAAGCGTGTTGCTCAAAGATAATAGCCCTCGGCCTGCGGCCTTGGGCTTTTATCAAGCAACACGCTTTCAGCATTCTCTATAACAAAATTATCTCGGTATTATCAAGACCCTAGGGGTATTACTACTGGTGTTTTCAGTTTGGTGTTTTTTTTTTTAATAAAAATTAACTATACGTCAATCTGACAACTTGAATATTAACCAAGAACGCCATGGTGAAATAATCAACACCATGCGAGAAATTTCTTCAACAATGGAAGTTGACAATCCGTCAACTTCAGTAAACTCTTCTTCCAATTTTACATTTATCAATTGTATTTTTCACAACTGTAGTTTTAAATGAAAATAAAGAATATTTATCCAATTCCGCTATCAAATGTGACACTTTAAGTCACTCCTTGACGTTAGGTAACGTCACATTTTTCATAACCTTCATATATCAGTTATGAAAAGTAGTTATGTAAAGACTTTACATAACTGTTTAAGTTTCAACATAGAGAGATACTACTTGAGTTCCAAAGAATTATTTATTTATTAGGTACTGTCAAAACTGACAATTATTTCATTATTTAAACTGAAAATTTTTTGACAGCTCCAATAACCAATAAAATATCCTTATTTTTTATCATATGAACAATTTCACCCAATCATGTCAACATTACACTGATAACAGACCATGGGCTGTTTTCACGTTGCTATGGACACATACCTATTGATTTATTTCGATTTTGAAGTTTCAAATATTTAATATTTGGAAATGTCACAATTTGGTTGTAATTCTATAATTGGTAAAACATTTTCTATCCGAATAACCCTCGGGCATTGATAAATGCTCAAAAATGTTATGACAACTTTCTCAAGCTTGTTGCTTGTAAGCAACAGATCTCCGCCTAAGGCGTCGGTCTTTTTCCAAGCAACAAGCTTTCGAAATCTGTCATAAAAATTTTTCGAACAATTATCAATGTCCTTGGGTTATTACTACTGACAATTACCCCATTATTGTAATTATATAATAGTATATTAAGATTTATAAACATTGAAAACAACATTATTACGGACACAGTTATTTGAAGTAAGTCAATTTTATGGGTGAATACTTTATAGTAACTATACTTCTAACACCATTTGAATGCACTTTAATATTACCATTGTAATTGAAGATTTTATTAAATATTTGAAAAGCACGGAGTTAGATAAAACGTTGTACGTAAACACGTTATGAAGAGAGCGACATTGTTCAACTCGCGTAATTTGCAGAACCCGCTAGCGCTCGTTTTGGCAAATATTACGCTTGTTGAACAATATCGATCTTTGTCATAACTAGTAACGTAAATAACTATTATCAATTTTTTGATATCTACAAAATAAAAAATTATCTTACCAAATAATCCTTGGGCCTTGGCCTTGATAAATACTCAAAATTTTGTTACAGAGATTTATTCAAGCGTGTTGCTCAAGGATAATATACCTCGAACATACATTTTAATAGTTTTGCCGTAACTTTCCTCAAGCATGTTGCTTTGAGATATCAACCCTCCGCCTTCGGCGTCTTACTGTTGTCAAACAACACACTTTCGAAATCTATGTAAAAATTATTGCGAATTATCATTGTTCTTGGTATATTATAGCTGATAAGTTTGTCTTTTTATGCATATATGGTAGTGGAGTGAATATACTGGGTGTTACTCCGAGAGAGATAAAATCTTTATGATCGCACCAAAAGTTCAATAAGCAATATTTACATAGATAAATTCCTTGGAAAAAAAGCTGAGATAAATCTTTTCACAAGGGTTCGGGACAAAATTTCAAGGAAGGAATTATCATAATTAGAGATAAATTATTATGACACCATGTGCAAATGCTCGTAGCTTTAATATAATAATAATGCTATGAGCTAATTTAGTAAGTTCAAAGAATCCATTTTGTGTATTAAAAATATTGAGATAGTGTACTAAGTCATCAATATTATGAACAATCTGAAAAAAACAATTTTTTCTTAGAGGGCTGTAAATGGGACATTCAAAAAGCATATATATGATGTAATGACTCCGGGGAATCCATATTACAGACAGTGCAATTATCAGTGCTGTTAATTGTATAAAAATTTCCTTTAAAAGACAATTTCAAAAATGTTTTACTAAAGGTTCTAAGTTGCGCTATTATTCTGGCTATACAGGGTTAATCACGACCAACGGGATAGAGGTTTAGGTATAGCGAAACGGTGGAAGTTTCAAAATGTTTGTCACCTCAGTAGTTCGTACATTCATATCGGCTACATTTTAAAATTATTTTGAAATATACAGGATGTTCCAATAGAGTGTGTCGTATCAAAGTTATATTTTTCCCTATGGGACACAATATATTCTATTGCATTTTCTGATTGCCCCTAAAAAATAAAATAATTCCTTATAATGGTTCCCTATACTTAGATACAGAGGGTTCTGAGTTATCCTGACTTTTTTAAAAATGTGAACATTTCGAAAAAAATTAATAACTCATTGATATATAAAATTCTGGCAAGCTTTCTCTCACATCTTGATACTTGGACATTCGTTGAATGTATTTCAATATTGAGTACTGAACATCTATATTTACAGGGTGTTCAGAATTTTCAGTTCAATCATTAGATCCTTCAATGGGTAATATCGGGCTTAATTCAAATGGAACACCCTGTATTTTGATAATTCACCATGTTCAAAAAAATGTCTTCATTCGAATGGTATGAGGGTGTCCTATACCTAGGTATTATACTTTTAGTGCAATTTACAATTTTCTTAAATTGTATGGTAAATCTATTTTAAAACATATGCAGTTCGCTTTAAATTTTAAACTGCTGATCTGTAAAAAAACAGGGAAGTTGCCAATAAATATGCACACCTGTAGTTGCTGAGGTACACTAGCTCATTTTTATTACCGATAAGTATTTGAGTTCATAATAAAACAAAAACATATTTTTAATAAAGCAAATACATAAATACTACAAAACGAATAACAAATTATTCAAAGAAAAAAATGAAAAATTACTATAATAGATGTTCAAAATGCTTGCCATCTTGTGCAACACGTGATTCTAGCTTCCAACGATTTACCTACATTATTTAACATATCGGGTGTTATAGTCGCGAAAGCGTTCGAAATTCTCAATTTCATATCGTCTGTTGTAGTAGTGGGTGTAGAATACACAATATTTTTAATATAACCCCATTCGAAAAAATCCATCTTGGTCAATTCTGGTGACCTAGCTGGCCAATTATAGGGACCTATCCATTTTTTTCTGAATTTTCTATTGATGTAGTTTCTAACTGCACGTGAAAAGTGGGCAGGAGCTCCGTCCAATTGTAGCCACATTTTCTTTCGGATGCTGAGTGGTAGGTGTTCGAGAAGGATCCAGAAGTATTTTTTCCAAAAACTCGAAAATTTCCTACCATTCAGGTGTCCGTAAAAAAATACTGGCCGATAACATACTCGCCCACAATACCTCCCCAAACGTTTACACTCCATCGGTGTTGGCGATCAACAGTGCGGAATAAATGTTTGTTTGCTGTATCGTAATAATGAAAATTTTGTCTATTCACTAACCCATTATTGTGAAAGGTTGATTCGTCAGTAAACAAGACATTATTGAAAAAATCAGAATCTTCTCCAACTTTATCCAAAGTCCATAAACAAAAATTTAAACGTTTATCATAATCCTGCTGGTGTAGTTGGATATGATACGGATGGTAGCGATTTTTCTTGAGTTTTCTACACACACTCATTTAACTTATTCCTAATTCACTTGAAATTTCTAGTACTGGTATTAGGATTTTCCGTAACCGACAGCAGTACATCAAATTCGTTGGCGTTGTCGCCAGTAACTGGTTTAGTTTTGGTCACCTTCTCGTATGCAACGCTACCAGTTTCACGAAATCTATTCAGCAGTCTTTCGAGAACTTCCTCCTTGGGGTGAATTCTATCAGGGTACTTTTGAGCATAAACTCTAAATGCTAGGAGACAATTTTATGAACATTCCCCAATGCAAAGTATCATGTAGACTCTTTCGTTTAACGGGTACTGCTCCATTTTTTGTAGCAATAAAATTTAAAACTAACGCAAGATTGTTCAGAGAATTAACATAGAAATGTCATAAAATGACATGTCATTAAGTTAGGTACCGACTGGATTTGTGTGAATCTTTTGTTTTAAACTCGATTTTCCATACGATTTAAGAAAATTGTAAATTGCACGAAAAGTATAATACCTAGGTATAGGACACCCTTATACCATTCAGAAGAGGACATTTTTTTGAATATGGTGAATCATCAAAATACAGGGTGTTCTATTTAAAATAAGCTCGATATTACCCATTGAAGGATCTAATAATTAAACTGAATATTACCCTCCTGTATTAAAAATCCCATATGAAGCGGGATCTTATCGCGATAACATGCCGCTAACTATCGAAAAGATGCCGCTAACTATCGCAAAGATCCCGCTAGCTATAGAAAATTTCTCTGTATAGGTCCGTAACTATAGTAACGAGTGTTAAAATTGCTCATTATTTGTCATTGTGACATATGCCAAATTTTAAAATTCGTTGAAATGTCACGATTTGGACAAGATTCTTTAGGTTCTATTCAAGGAAAAGTGACCGAAAGTAAACCCAAAAATATAATACTTTCATTTCCTTTACTCGATAAATATTCTACCGAATTACACTCGTGCATCAAAATAGACCTGATAGTTTTTTATTCAAGCATTTTGTCAGTAAAAACTGCATTCGGTTATTCTCATAATTTGTTAAAAGCTTTCGCCAAAATATGAAAATAAACTCAGTTATTAGAAAACATGCTTTCATAAAAAATTATCGGTAGTTTTGATGCACTTGTGTAATTACTTCCGAAAATTTTGAACACCCTGTGAATAGATATTTAGTACTCAATCGTGAAATACATTCAACAAATGTCCAACTATTGAGATGTAAGAGAAAATTTGCTAGAATTGAAATTTTAAAAAAAGTCAGCCTAACTCGGAACCCTCTGTACTTTGGTATAGGGAACCATAATGGAGGAGTACTTTATTTATTAGGGGCAATCAGAAAATGCAATTTCTGTCCCACAAGAAAAAATATAAATATAACTTTGATACGCCACACTTTATTGGAACATCCCCTATATTTCAAAATAATTTTAAAATGTAGCCTATATGAATGCACAAACTATTAGAGTGAAAAATATTTTAAAACTTCCACCGTTTCGCTATAAACCTCCATCCCGTTGGTCATGATTCACCCTGTATAGATGTGTATTTGCAAATAACTGTTATTTTCACCAACTGTGAGTATAGTAAAGAGTAGCTAGAAGCAACCTTTTTGTTTATGTTACTATCAAGCAGTCGTTTTCGAAATCTGTCTAGAATAAGTCTATCTAAAATGCGTACATTTGTACTTAAATAATTTTCCCATAGAAACTCACATTGCGCATAAATAAACAATTCTTTGAGTTGCGTCACCCAATTATACTTTTAATTATTATCAGATGCTAACTGAGCAAGTCGATTGAAGCAAATTTTTGAAAGTCTTGAAGAGTCCATTCCTTTGAGTTTGTTTATCCAAAGTAAGGCATGTTTGGAAACAACCATTGACAAATGATCAGACATGTTTCGAAGCGTACAATAAAACATCGAACTATTCGGTGAATGTAATTTGGGGTATTTTTTGACAGACTCAGGAGTTTTTTCAAAAAATTTACCTGTACGCAGACCCCATATACCAATTCCAAAAGAAAGAGAAGATAAAATAATTGAATTGTATAAATTGATCTGCGATTCCCAAGTATTCATTTTTGACCGACATATTATATCCATTACTGCTCCAATAGCCTGATTAGCTTTGATTCTAGAATTCTTAGCCATGGTGCAAAACAAGGCTGTATTATCTGGCTGAATATGGTAATATGAATGTACGATACGAGTATGGTACAATATTTTACCTACTACCAATAATGTTAATTATTTACTCAAAATTAGTCAATATTCCTGAAATTAATGATATTAGAATCATGTTACAAGCAAGCGTTGCGCTCATTGTTGATTTATTTCACGTCAATTTTGTCGCGTTCTCTTCAGTTTGGTATAATTGTATCGACATAAGTTCCGACTATGAAAGTGTGGATTCAGATATAGAACTTGCTGCAAATAACGCAATACAAACCCCAGTACCTGCTAAATTCCGCAATAGATTTGAAAAATATAAGCGATTCGAAGACTGCTGCATTCTGCAAACTGTCAACGTTGACACATTTATTCCAATTAATTTTACTTTACCGCACTAGTGTATTGATTTTCCTTTTTAGGATATTGTTTTTATATTCCTGTCCCAGGCTGTTGATGTTACTCAGGTCGTGCTTCTAATTTTTTTTAAATAGAATTGACAAAAATTTCAAATTTAGGAAATTATATTTTACAGTGAGAAGTTACATTCCATCCAAATTTAGTATTTGAATAACAGTTATTTTATTTATCAAGAATTATGATTATTTTGGTGAATTTTTCATTTGTTCCAATTAAATTATTATTTTTATTCTTATTCTGATTGTTAATTATTGATCTTTTCCCCACGATAAACACCACTCAATTTTGATATTTTAAATTAACGTCCAATTTGAATTATTTGAAATTTACTTCCCTATTTCTCTCCTCCATGCATAATTTTAATTCTCCATATCATACGAAACTTCTTGTCTATTGTCCTAGTTTTGCTTTTAAATTTTGTGATCCCATTCATATTTCCATAATTTTCAACCTCCATATTTAATTTTACTTCTTTAATTTATATATATTTTTTGTAAATCAAAAATTATTTTACTTTCCTTCCTAAAATTTCAAAAAAGATCTTATTCTATTAATTTTAACAACGCTCCTCTATCATTTTTTTTGCGCGATCGATCTTTTTGTTTATTTACAGCATCGGTTGTCAGGACGGTAGGTTGTGTTTACGGGTTTCTAAGTCTAACACGTCGGTAAGTGATTTACTTACCGCTCAGACGTCGGTAAGTACATTACTTACCGATGTCTTAGCCCTACATACATTTAAGTGGTCCTAAATAATACCTATGGTACTTCATTCATTACACAAGAGGAACAAAAATATAAGATTCATATTTTTTTGATGTACAGAACCGAACAGAGCTATATAAAAAGTAATATATAGCATGAAAACAATTTCACCAAAATGCAAATTATATTTTAAACTGATCGAGAATTATAAATGTCACTTTTGACATTCCGTTCATTTCAAATAAATTAAAATTATTTTATTCGGAATTTATTTCAATACAATCGCGCAAAAAATGGTATAAGCATCTCGAACGTTAAGGGTAATACCGGTCTCCAGCAAAATTGCTGTATACAATAAATGGAACGTTTTTTTACATATTTCAATGACAAACATGAAGAGAAATAAATGTTAGGAATTCAACAACAATGCTGGGAAGTTCAAAGCTGTGTGGAAGAATAACTACTTCTGTCACTTTTCATTTAATCAAACATGTTTTTTATAAAGATAGAGCTTACCTGGTGCACCTCACATTACAGTCTTTCACACACACA
>CAJUYG010005641.1:0-13506 GCA_910591675.1 Galerucella calmariensis
GTATCTGGAATAAAATATGTTTATGAATGAATGAGATAATAATCTGTTATCAACAAATTACACTACAGAAAATGTTTATAACCCGAGTTCTTACAGTTGATATCAGTGATTCTCAATATAATTGAGATTCGGGCTGCATGCTGGTCAAACCATGAGAGGAGCAAGGAATAACATCTTGGCGAAGAACAGATATTCTGTAATTGTGGGAATAGAGCGGGCTAGAGCTATCACAGTATATGAGAATGGCTCATAAAATGTGCACAAAATAGCATATAGAAAGAAGAATGTGGGATTAGAAGGTTTTTATATTCTGTTAAATACGTCAACTGATTTATTAATCGTCCAGCATTGAAAATAAATATTAATTTCACGACTCACCTTCGACAGTTGAGTGATCCTGTTTTTCTTAGTCAAAACATAACCTAAAATAGCTCCCAAAAACCAAGGAGCGGCTCTTGTTTCTGTTTTATAGTAATACTGAGTCATGTATATTTCAATAGGAGCCCTTAAAATAAATTCATTAGAAAATAAAACAAAATAAAATTCATTAGCAAAGTGATGACCAAAGCAAGATCGAGATAATCTTGGTCTTGTTTCACGCCAGCCGCATCTCGGAAACAGTATGTCCTAGAATTTGGGGAAAAATTCTTGAGAAAATAGGCACTGGAAAAATTATTAAAAATGTTTTTGAGTTCATAGTTTTTCGGTAGCTACAAAATATTTCTCAATTTAGGTTGGTGGAAAATATCAACTAGTATTTTTTTGCTATTGACACAAAATTGAACAAATAAAGTACGAATTTACGATAATTACGTTGCTTTGCATATAATACAAAAACAATGCAAAACGAATTATTTTACTCGTTGCGACAGTTACAATTTTTTCCGCCAGAGGTCTCATTGAATTCTACTCTGCCCAATAGACTCCATTTATAGAACATTAAAGGTAGATTCCAGAAACAAAAGAAAAACAAACAGTTTTAATTTTTCAATCGGCAACTAGAGGGAGTTAGAGTGTACCGAGCACTATTTATTATTGAGAAATTTCAAATAAAATGCTATAACTCTAACTAGCTTACAAAAATGGACTTGAAAATAATTTTCCCGTCGACCGCTTGTATTAACATATGCTATTAACGTTTTCAAAATAAGACAAAATCATACATTAATGACACCCATTAATGCATGATTTACCTACATTACTCAACGATTTTCTGCAGGCAACCCAACGCACATCTTCGCCACCCTTAATACCCTCTATATTATATTTGCAATTAGAGTTTCAGTAATACATATGTGATTGATTTTGGTTTTGCATTCTTGTTATTGATTCTATTCTTGTTTATTCCCCCTTGGTTTTGGTAAATGCGATCTTAATCTTGTAAAATTGTGGTACCAAAACTTCAAGACCAAAACCGATTCTGCTCATTACTGAATAAAAACTTAAAATTCATATTTACCTAGAGTAATGTGTATTAATGATTGCTGATAACTCATATAAATACGCTTTTGTGAAAGAAAACGCCATAGAAACTAAAGCAGCCGAAAGCAGTACAGCAATTCCAATCCTTGAAGATTTTCTTAGTAACCAAAATATAAATGGTGAAAGTAAATATAGCTGCATATCAACGTTTAAGTACCAAGATTGGGCAATACACTAAAAAATATCATTATCATGTAACCGAAATCTGTTATTTTATTAATTTTAACAAGTACATAGAGTTTTGGAGTGCAATAATCCCCAAACTAACAGGCGTTTATCGAATATTACAGAGTTGTACTGAAATTACCAGCCTCCTTATGAAAAGCTGAAATAATGTAATTGCTTCAAAATGAAGGTATATCTTTTTCGTTAATTTATTAAAGAATTAACGAAAAGGAACAATGAATACACCATAAGGAACATATTTAGACAAAAGGTATATCGTGATCAATGAAATTCGAAAGACTTATCCTTACAGTGTTTTTTTTTACATGTTTTTGCGATTATATTTATCACTTAATCATTTTAGAAAATAGTAAATATTTTTCAGAGTTACTATTCAATTGTTGAAAAATATCTTGTCAATTTTTAAGTAGGTACAGCTTTGTAATATCTGATAAAGACCTGGTTTAAGAAGGATTATTGGATCTTATAACTTTATGGTATGTCGGTGACCCGCCAATAATGGCCAAAATCGGCTAAAGAAGTTTCCCATCATGAAAATTAGGTTTTTCTTACCATTTCAGCAACGTTCACGTGATTTTGAACATACAATAAAGTGGACCACCAATATTTTTGACAGTGTCCCCCAAAATATAACATCTTCGGCCAATTTGGTCCTGATCCTAAATACCTCACTGCACTGATATGAAACAATATAAGGCCTATCAGAGCTGGTGTTAATCTAAAATGATACATAATTGTTTCCCGTTATAAAACTGAAATTTTCAGACCATATTCAGAACTCCATAGTAAATAATTTTAATTAATTTATTTTCCTGCATAATACGTGCATTTTCCTATAAAGATAAAGTTCATGATGATTGTTTAGAGATTCAAATTTAAAAATCAAAGTTTTGTTTCATAGTGAAAAGTGCTTTGAAAATTACAAAAAAAAGTAAGATTGAAAAGCTTGTCTATGTCCATTCATCGTTGCATATGTATCTACTTTCGACGTTCGTTGAGGTTATTAGAATTTACTGAATTGTTGACGAAGTGCAGCGTATTATTTTATGTCAGAGCCAGTTCCTATGGAAATACAGTCCGATGCATCGAAGGCAACCAATGTTGTGTTAGAGAGGGCGCAAACGGTCTAAAATTCACAAAACAAAAATATTTAATTCAGTTTTTTGAACTCACCTTATGTATCTATGGAAATAATGTTTCAAAATCTTAGTAATTGTCATGTTTTCTTCCTCATTCTTCTTGAAAAAGACATAAGTTACTAAAATACCTGCTATTAATAAAAAAGTGTCACAAGCGAGACTACCATTGTATATCAACATGCTTACTAAGGAATCTGTAAACTAGAAATATCATAAATAGTTTCAACCCGTTCAAACGGAAACCCCTTCGACTGGTATTAAATAATTTAAACCCAATAAATGGAGGAAATGGATAGACCAGATTGAATAAATTGGAAATAACAAAGGAAAAACATTAGAAGAGATGAAGGCATTAGCCAGGGACAGAAAATAATGGAAAAATGGTTACAGGAAGAACTTCAATTCGACGCCTGAGAAGGCATGAGGATGAGAGAAAGGAAGAAAGAAACCCAATAAATGTGAAAAGTGAACCTTAGACAATTTTACAACAGTTTCAACGTATACAGGTAATTCATGTTACGGAATGAATGTGGCTGACGAGAAAAGCTGCTTAGACCACATATACTGGGTGGCCAACTAAGAACGGCCGTCGCCCATATCTCAGGAGTGGATTATAGCACAGGTTCGGGAAAAGAAAATTTATAACAAAAGTGACCTCAAAAACACCTGGATATTATTTTCAGAATTGTAGGTCTACCGCTAGAGGGCGTATTTGACAGTTAAGATTTTAAAATGAAATTTTTTTCCAAATTTACCCAATTAAGGAACATATTAAATATTATAATCAGATTCCTCGACAAACTCTGCATATTTTTAATAGGAGTTTAAGTCTATCTCTTCGAATAAGGGGTGGGTGAGAGTGGGATCCTTGTTACAAAAAAACGACTGTAATTCGGTTTCTGCTTGACCGATTTTAATAAACTTGATGTTGTTTGAAAGAGCTTTTGTTGAACAATTTAAAATTTGTGAATATGAAGCAATCTGATTGATAACGTAAATGCTAGAGGGCGCTGTTTTATTTTTTTTTAAATATTGTGTTTTCTCGTAACAATTTTAAAAGAAAGCATACAAATTGAAGTGGATCTTTAAAAAGTAGACTAAATTAGCAATAAAACACTGCAAACCACAAGGCGATATCTCTTTCCTATCCTGAGATATCGTAAAAAACAGGCAAATGGCGGGAATTGATCTTCCAACGTCTAGAAGGCTGGTTCGCGTTAACAGAAATCATTAAATTTGGCATGAATGAGAAGATGAAGGAGTTGTGCTACATTTTTTCAATTATATAAGAATGATATATTTATTTTCAAGCGATGTGCTAGTAAATCATAAGCATAAAATATCAATAAAAACCGATATTTGGAAGTTCATTTATTTGGCCAACGAGGTCTCCAGATCTAACTTGTTTAGATTTTTATTTGTGGGGGCGAGTAAAAGATCTCGTTTATGCCGATAGACCCGCAACAAGAGCTGACATGGTTGAAAGGATTCGACAGACAATACGAAGTATTTCAAGGGCAGAAATTGAAGCTGCTGTTTTCTCTACCCGTCAGCGATCGATTTCATGCACACCGAGAAAAAGATTTATTCGTGACAATCAAAATCTTATTATGTCAAATAAATATGATTTTCCATATGGCCAAACTAATATTTAATTTGTCGTTAAGAAAGGATTTGTTTCAAGTTCGGAAATTAATATTGTTGATGAATTAAAACGTATTTATTGTCATCAATAAAATCAGTTATCTATCGAAAATTACATTTATTCTTGTAAAAATGTATCATATTTGTTTCAAACAACATTTATTGAGTATAATGACTAAATAGTTATATTAATCTTTGAAAGCATTTAAATTAAATAAAGTAGTTTTCCAATAACAAATACTTATTTTTGCAAGCTCACTATATTGTTTTATTGTAAAAAAATTACTTTATGGCAGAATGACATTTCTTTATCATAAAAAAATGTATTGTATCGGTAAAATATATTTCTTTGCCGTAAAGAAAAACATTGTCTGGGTTAACGATACGTTTTTTATTCGTAAAGAATGTATCTTCCAAGCCAATTTAATTTTTTAGTTGGAACCAAATGTTCCTTCTTCAAGAAAACTATTAATTTTTACTGAAATTCAACATATTTATCATAACCGAACCATAATTTTCATAAACATATTGCCTTATAGTGAAAAATATATTTCCCTAAAAAACCGAATTATTTATGGTATTGTTTTTTGTCTATGGAAGTTACTCAATACAAGTTATTCAATACACTGAGCTTTTGAAATGCTTCTAAATATTTAGAAATATATTAAAAGTTCACGGTGTATTAAGCAGTATGGGTAACTTCCACACGGCTCTCTAAATAATTAGGTTACTTGGGAAAATATATTTTTTCCAAATATTTGTCTAAGCCGTTTCCAGGTTATGTCGAACTCGAACAACAAAGTTTTGTAACTGTGGACTAGTCGATCGAATTGGTCTATGGTTAGTCTGTACATTAAAATTACAGTATTTTTATGACAAACATGTTTAAATCTAATAAAAATTAATGGTCTCTATTTATGCATAAAACTGTTTAGTAGGAAAGCAGGATAGGAATAAAAAGCTTGCTGCTGAATATTTTGATCTATTAACAAGAAAACCATACACTTTTAAAATAGATATTATACATTTATAAAATGGAAACCATACATTGTTAAAATTAAACATACCTACATGATCTAAAACATAACCAACAATGGTATCCACGTCTAGCCTTGTCTATCCCTAAGTGTGCTTCCCCCATAGTAGTTTTTTGGAGTTCTTGGAGTAGATCTAACAGGTTTAATTGAGAAATGTGTATGTTTGAGGTACATTTCGCTTGCTTGTTACTTCTACCTACTTGAATATAATTGTCATTTATATTTTTTCTCTTATTTTTCGGGAATGAAACCACAATAATGTTTTATATTTTTTATTTCGACGGAAAAATAATAAATAATGCCACAAGGAACTTACAGAAGATAATTGTCATTTATTTCCTTACCTTCAAAAATATCTCACAATTCTTGTAATCGCCATGAGTTTAACAATTCATTTATTCTATTATTAAACTAATTTTTGTCCAGAGCACTTCAACCACATACTTCACAAAAACAAAATAATTAGTAAAATTGCAAAAACTGATCTAATTTCACATGTAGACTGACGTCAAACGTATACAGGTGGTGACCGTTACTGAATAATAGGGAAGGGTGGGGTGAGAATTCTTTGTTTCAATTGCCACATAATTTGTAGGCTAATGTGATTTCTTGCGGGTTAAGAAATATGTGATTTGTAGCAAATAAGTTTTTTTCTCGTAACCATAAATGTACAATTATACTGAAATACTTATTTTTTCGGTATAAAGTAGATCTTATTTGAGGCTAATAATCTATGGGCTTATTTAAGAAATGTGAATTTCTGTCAAAAATTTCAAATGATTTACTATGAATATTTAATTTGTTGTTTTAAAGTGATGGAATATTATTGAAGATGTTAGGCTTTTTTCTGGGCAATGAAAACAATTTTTACCCAAATAGCATTGTTATATTTTATAAGCTTCGTAGACTTTCATAGTTTCTGAAGAACAATTGTATGAAGGTGTGCATAAAGGAGAACAATTTTTGTTACATTAAAAAAATTACACTCGAATTTTTTTATATTAAAGTTCCCCAATATTTTCACATTAATATGGCTTCTTAATAATAAATAAGCAATGTTAGTTTCAAGCAAAGGAGGGTCAAACAAATCAGTTTATTTGTCTATAAATAACTCTTCTCTCGGTGCATTGAAAATGATGGACAATATTTCGAACATCTAGGGCGGCACTAATGTTAGATGTCTTTATTAATCATAAGTTATAATGTAATAATATGCACTTATATAAAAAAAAATTCAGTATCTATGTCGTCATAGATACCGCGCTTTCTCTCGCTGATTGCCGATGTTTTGGCTCCGTTTTTTATAATGGCATTTGTCATCTCCCTCTTTTCCACGGCTCCTTACCCCGCAGCATCATCCGTTAGCTTTCAAAGAAAATAATCTATAATAGATCCCGTTCGCACCTAATTCATTAAACATTTCCCAGGAATTTGTGTAGTAATATCCCTGAAAAGTCAGCTAAAAACAAGGTCACATATTGAACGCTTTACGCAAAAACTAATTAACTTAAGATTAAGGGAATAAAATCTATGTACACTCATCCATTCTGGGAGAGAGTGTATGGTTGTAAATATGAATTAGAGACGAATGCATGAGTGTACATTAGATTTTATTCCCTTACTCTTAAGTTAATTAGTTTTTGCGTAAAGCCTTCAATATGTGACCCTGTTTTTTGCTGTCTTTTCAGGGATATTACTACACAAATTCCTGGGGAATGTTTAATGAATTAGGTGCGAACGGGATCTATTATAGATTATTTTCTTTGAAAGCTAACGGATGATGCTGCTGGGCAAGGAGCCGTGGAAAAGAGGGAGATGATTTACGATTTATCGGGATTTATGAACCTAGCTCCACTTATTTTACGGAATATTTTTGGTATTTTAAATGTTTAACTGGTTTAAAAACTTGTATTACTTTTTAACTATCGCAAAAGGTGATTAGTGTTAATTAACGTCCGTTTTCCACGGAGGTTGAAATGATAATCCACGGCACTAATTACGTACCTATTATTAAAGGTTTCCAATGTTCGATTTATCACAATATTTTAAAAAACGTCCTCATTATTAGTAGCGACAGCATTACATTTAGGTAATCTAGTGGCAACCAAGACATTAGTATGATAACAGTTTAAATTACTGCAGACCAATGTAAGATCTTCTCATTCATGCCAAATTTAATGATTTCTGTTAACGCGAACCAGCCTTCTAGACGTTGAAAGAACAATTCCCACCATTTACCTGTTTCCTACGATATCTCTGGATAGAAAAGAGATATCGCCTTGCGGTTTGCAGTATTTTATTGAATTATGAAATCAAACAATTTTATTTTGTTAAATCTACATTGTATTTAAACATAAAGTGACGCGTTTCGCTAACACAGTAGCTTTATCAAACGAATGGAGGTATAATGAGAAACTTTCTATTTATACAGTGCCTTAATACTAAATTATCCGTATAATATATAATATAATATCCGTATAATTTAGTATTAAGGCACTGTATAAATAGAAAGTTTCCTATTATACCTCCATTCGTTTGATAAAGCTACTATGTTAGCGAAACGCGTCACTTTATGTTTAAATACAATGTAGATTTAAGAAAATAAAATTGTTTGATTTCATAACTTACTATGGATCTACATCAAGTAAAAGCCTCATCTATTCAAGTATTTTATTACTAATTCAGTCTTCTTTTTAAAGACCTACTTCAATTTGTATGCTTTTTTTCCTTGTACTGAGCTTTATAGGAATGAATTTTAACTTACATTGACAAAATCCTTTGAATTTATAAGATCTGACATTTCATATGACTGATACACGTGATATGTAACGATCCAAAGCATACTTATAACTCTTAATCCATCAAGACAAGATAAATTTGAACAACGTTGCGGTATGGTAAACAAAGTTTTACAGTTTTTATCTAGAGAAAAGCTTGTAAGAATGGGGTGCAGGGTTTCTGAAACAATAATTTTACCTATTAATAATAATTAGTAATCAAATACCAAGTACATAATGAGACAAAGAATAGACTAAATAGTATTTCATGGAGTTTATTTATTTCGAGGTGTATTTTTTCAAGGGAAGTTTATTTACGATAAAAAGACGATGACGCTGCAAAACAAAATATTATGATGTTGCCGATAACAAATCAGTTTTCGAGAACCCACCGAAACCGATTCCGAACCTGACGAAGAACATCAACACCAGTACTACTACAACTCGCCGCATCAGCCTCAACAAACGCTAAGTCCCTTTCCAAAATATTTGACCTCCTAGCATTCGGCTCAACATAATTTCGAATAGAGTCCTTACGATCCTCCATTAGTCTACAAGCAATTCGAAGTTCTTCCAATGTGGTGGGTAACGGATCCCTTAATCGATCCTGATAGAAAGGATGTAAATTCCTCAAGATAATCGACAGCTTAGAGGATTCATCGACAGGACAGCGTAACCTAATAAAGTAACTGTTCATAATAGCTAAATATACACCTATCGTTTCAGAAGGATGTTGTGTTCGTCTCCTCAGTTCTTCAAAAAGAGCCTCTCCATGGGAAGCAGACAAATACTCCCTACGAAATTCTTCTACCAATGCGCTCCAACTATTAACCCTACCATAAACGTCTTTATAAAACTGATAGGCAGCACCACTGAAAAAATCTATACCCGACTCCAAAAGAACTTCTTCAGGAACATGTCGAGCTATACGAAGTTCTTCCACTATCTCGAGGAAAGCTGAAATTGACATCGATTTTGTACTACCCGAGAATTTTTCAAGTCCCCACTTATAAGGTGGTATCATCGGCGAAATTGAAGGATTCGAAGCACGTATTGAAGCTCCTGGGGTGGGCGACCGCACTGGGGTCGCCTGAAGCAGTAGCCTGATTTTCGCCAGCTTGAAAAGATTGACCTGAAGCACTACAAACTACCATCGCGTAGGAACAGGCCCAGTAGGAGTGGGATTTAACTTCTCATGTAGCTGATCCGAATGAGCTAAGACCCTGGCAAAGAGAGATGCCTTTTCAGCTATATTTGCCTCATCACCATCGGGGCACATTCTATCTATTCTCCTTAAGACATGATTCAACTGTGTCTGTAGCCTTGCTGCTTCTGTACTTCCTGCTGTGCTTTGAAAAGCCGCAACACTAGTAGCAATATCATTACACTTCGAACGAACTGCCGTTTGACATTCCTGAAACTAAAAAGGATTCGACGGATATCTAAAACTCTCATTCACACTTTCCCTTCTGAGCGTAGCAGCTAAAACAGATCTCATTTCCTCGACTAGCCCTGTAGCAACTCCACGTATTCAAGTTCATCTTTCTTCAAATATTTCACTATCGATTTGCCAGACATAGTGAACGTGTAACAGAGACAACCAGTATAATAAAAAAATAAAACGTATGCTATGAACGTATAGGAGAGACAGTCAGTGTAGTAAAATGATGTTATGCGGAATGTATAAAAGAGAAAATCAGTATACTATAACTTTCATGTACATGTAAGAGAGACAATCAGTATCTTATAAATATCATATATGACCTACATATCAAATGGGACAATCAGTATACCATAAATTAAATATACCTGTTAAGGAGAGAACCAGTATAATATTAAGTATACATTTCATATCAATATATGTATAAAAGAACAATTAGGATAATTTCAAAAATATTCCATACCAAATTATAATAAAAAATGGCTTAAACATTCACTAATTACCTTACTCCGAGTTATCAATAAAACAATTAGTGTAAAAATTATAATATGGAACAACAAACATTTTTATGGTCGGCGAGCTATCCCAATATAAGTTTTGAAAAATTTGAAGTTAATTTCTGGAATAAATTCTTGTGTGAGAATACTCTAAAAGGCTTTAATTTTCGGGCCCCACGTTGGGCGCCAGTTGTTACAATTTTTCCCCCTTGTTCTCCCAAAAATATTCTCTAAATTCCCAAAACTAAGAGAAAGGGGAAAACTGTATTTTTTCTTTCGGCTGTCTGGCGGCAGCCTTAGGCTCCGGCTAGCTTACAGTGAAGGTGGGTGTGGTTTACTATGAAATTGAATCAATCTTTAAAAAGGTCTTACTTAGGGCGCCATCTGATTTTGCCCAAGCCTCAACCTGATGTGTGCACTTCCCCCTGAAAAATCAGAAAAATAGGGGAAAAGAGATAGACCTTCCTCAAAAGAAAAAAAACTATAATTGTATGTATTGCTAAAATAAGTATTACAAGAAAAATTAATATTATGTTACCCACAAATGCTACTACTATACTGGTAGGAATAGAGTCTTCCCAAGAGACGCTGAATAATCTATTTTACAATAAAACCATATCAACAATTTAATTTAAATTTTAAATATAAAAAAGCTCAACCTAGGTACATTGGACCAGCTCTACATAAAACCAAAATCAATTACAATCCGACTTGTTACCGGAAGTATTCTTATAAAAAAAATCTTGGTACCAATTTACTGAAATCAATACGTTTAATAATATATATAAAAAATATGCTTACAAAATCTTGGCCAAGACGCTTACCTCATTTTCTTATAATTAAAACATAAACTGAAACGAAAGTTAAAGTATTCTTGGAAATCAAAGAATCAAAAATTGAACACGTTATCATTTGATAATATCAAAAAAAGTAAAATTTACTACAGGTACAAGGGCGCGTCAATCGGCCGGCAATGTGGTCCAGCCAAAAAAAAGGAAAATTCCTCTCCCGGTGGAAACGATGACGTCACGTTGCGAAAAAGGAAGGAAAATCCCTGGAAAGACTTCAGAAGTGCCCCTCAGTAACGGAAACAAACGGCCACCGGCAGGAATGCAACACAGCAAAAAAAATACACCAACAAAATTGTATTTCTATTGAAGAAATCACCCCGTACTAGAACCCTAAAATAGAAAAATTAAAATAGCATCACGTTTTTCAGAACTTGAGCCCCTGAACCATAACGAAAAGTTCGTCAAGAAAAATACATCGAAATGAAAGTAATTACCTCGTGTTCTTGTGAGGGTCGCTTATCGAATATGGCGGAATGGAAGTCCTTCTTTTCTTTTTAATCCGTATAAACGGTTTTTGAGTCGATTATTCTTTCCAATATCTTCAACATCGAACCCCAAAAAAAATTTAATTAGATGTCCTGGCTTACTCCCCTTCTAAGGATGGCTCCACACTCCAACAACGCCACAATGCACAGGATCAACAATTTTATGCAAACGACTTATTCCTCCAACAGGTAAAAATGGAAGAGCCCGAAGAACTCCTACGTTATAACCTTCCTCAACTGTGGATTACCAACTTGAGCCCCACCACAAACACGAATAATCTTCGTTTGGCCAACATTCGAGCTGTAAAAGGTCGAAGATATGGTTGCCTACCAAGCTTCCTCGATACGTATATAGGACTGATTATAAGAAGAAAACGAAGATATGGTTGCCTACCAAGCTTCCTCGATACGTATATAGGACTGATTATAAGAAGAAAACGAAGTGTAACACAATTTGTCTCTTTAGTTGTTGTAGGAAGATATTAAAATCTGTTAAGGTAGCAAAAATGAAATAAATGACAAATGGCTGGTTCGGTATAATAAGTGATAAATTTGACTCGAAAAATTCCATCCATGGAGCAGATGTGACTGGCGAAATTGAATTTACTGTTAAGTATATGGTACAATTCTAATAAAATTTTGACGCGCCTCCCGAATTATGATAATTGAGGAAATTTAAAATATAATTTAATTATTAAAAAAATATATTATATCAATTTTTGGTAAATAGCTCATTAGGACCTTCTACATTATAAAAAAGCTAGTCCAGCATATATGATTATTTCATGAAAATAGACGATAGACACGAACAAATATTAATTAAATATATGGCCTGTCGCTTAAAGCCTCACAAAATGGCCATGGTAGGTAGGGGTGAATTCTCACTAATTAAAACTGTTTTAACTTCTGTTTCGCTTTATGGAATTTGACAAACTTATCATTTGAAAGGGAATTGAAATTAGTAGTTTGTACAACAAGTGCGCAAAGCGTCACTTTTCCCACGAGCGCAGAAGTTTCGAGCCGTAAGGCGAGTGCCGCAAATCTAGCGAGTGGGAAAAGTGATTTGCGTACAAGTTGCACACAATATTTCTTCTACAACCACATTTATTAATGAAAGAAATACAGTCATTTATATAGTTATTTTATTTAAACTTTTAATAGAAAGAACTTACAATATGAAAATAAATAGAAAAATCAGTTGAATGTATAATTAATTGTAAAATTTGAACAAATTTGTATTGAAACCTCAGGTAAAAAATTTTCGGTTGCAGTTCTAGCCTTTTCAATAATATATAGAGGAGTACTTTCAATGTCCGAATTGGACAACTCAAAAAATAAGTTATTTTGATCTTGGTTCATAATTCCTTAAATTGTTTTTATAATTAATTAAAATTGATAATGAAATAAATAGTTTACTTAGGTACTTTTGGTTTTAATTTGAAAATTGTACACAAATAAGAAATACACTATTAGGTTGAATTGTCAAAATAAGTTGACAGGTCATAGGTAGCTTTGTTTGACATTTCGGTGCGGAAAAGTGCCATAGCGTGTACTTTTTCCATTACTTTTCCAACAGCTTTCAAAAGAATTAGGAAAGGCCTGCTTTGTGCATAAAAATTTGTGTAGAAAAGCGTGTTTTGCATAGTGGTTGTAGGAAAATTCTAGTATGGTGCTATAATTTCTAATCAAAAATGTAACAACAGACTGAATTTTGTTTACAGGGAGTGCCAAATAAGAAGGGAATATTCGACAAAATATAATTTCCAAATTATACTCACTTTTTTCTTTCCATTGATTCATCGTATCTAATACTGTAGAAATAATTATAATTAAAACAAGTGTGCTGAAAACTGTTCTGAAAAAAAAAATTTATTGCAAATCAATCATAGTTATTTTTATTTCTAAATAAAGTATCTAAGAAGTCTTTCGATGCAACTTACATTCCAAAAATAGCACTTGAATCCAAC
>CAJUYG010005642.1:0-13506 GCA_910591675.1 Galerucella calmariensis
ATTACTAGTTAATCTTGACAACGGTAGCTGGAACGCTACCGAAACGTAGAAATAAAAAATGAAAAACATTATTGTGGTTTTATTCCCAAAAGAATAAGAAAAAAGAATAAGTAATGCCACAAGGAACTCACAGAAGATACGAATAGAATCGTTGATCATTTGTGGAGTAATTCCCTGCATTTCAAGACGTATGCGATCCTTCAAATCGCTCAAGTTAGTTGGTCTGTTTACATAAACGCGGTCTTCCAGGTAGCCCCAGAGAAATAAATCGAGTGGTGTCAAGTCCGGTGATCTTGCCAGCCACTCAATTGCACCTCTTCGACCAATCCATCTCTGAGGAAAAATTGTATTTAAATACTACCTAACGTCTCTTTGATAATGTGGAGGTGCGCCATCTTGTTGAAAGTATACGTTCATATTAGGAAATAATCGAATCATTTCAGGTATAATTTCATTTTGGAGTAAGTCAAGATATTTTGCATCGGTCAGCGTACCTTCAATAAAAAAGGATAAATCAAATGGTTCTTCACCAAACCTGCCCACACACATACTTCTTGTGGACGCTGTGTATGAACCTCCTCCATCCAGTGCGGATCACAATCTGACCATTACCGACAATTATGTCTGTTAACAGAACCGTTCAAGCAAAATGTGGCTTCATCACTGAATACCAAAAAATCTAAGAAATTGTTTTGCATCTTCATTTTCTCTGTAACTATTCCACAAAATTCTAATCTCCTTTCATAATCATCCTCGCCCAATTGTTGAAGATTTTGAACTTTATAAGGATGAAAGTTATTTTTATGCAGAATAGTTTGTATAGACTGTCTAGAAATACCGTGATTTCTTGCCAATATACTTGGAGATGTTTTAGGGTTTTTTTTGAAAATCTAATAGAAACATCTAAAGTTTCACCTTCACTAATTGCACTTTTCGGTCTACCAGACCTAGGAATATCTTTTACGCTACCATTTTCCTCAAATTTATTCACTAATCTTGATGAGTTACTACAACTAACATCAAGATTTGGATGCGTTTTTTCCTGATAAATGTGCCATTATTCTTAATTTACTTTTAAATTTTGTGCTAATTTGAAATTGGTATCAGTTTTGATAATTTGTACATAAATAATGAACTAATGATGTGGTTAACGTTTTTAATGCCTACTATTGTTTTTTTTTATACCTACAAGTCCAAATAATTAGTAGGTACAGTACACCTTAATTTATAAAAATGAGAACGATATTTTATAGGACATTTTGTAGTAAAGTGATACATTGGGATAATTTTTAGGAAGAGAAAAAAATAAGCTGTTTTGTGATGGGTCACACGACCTAGGTTGTCATTTAAAAAAATTCAAGATGGTGGCCGTCCGCTAAACGCTGACGTCAAAACCGTTCGACATTTGCTCTAAAATATGCAGAAAAGAGTCTCATTCATCGTCCTAGAATTTCATAACTTTCCGTTCATCCGTTTCAAAGACTTTTCAGCAACGCTGTAAGTACTGACATTCATTCCTAATCATCCACTCGCATTAGATAGAAATCTTCGTTCAGTTGAATATTATTGTGTAACCATTGACTGAAGTTATTCGAAATATTTGGTTTTATTTTTTTCGTTATGACTGCAAATGTTTCAGCTGGAATATCTAAAGTATTCTTGGTAGCTCAAAACGCATTCGAAGCGTTAATATAATTATATAAAAAGAATTAAGGTTCAATTTCCCTAAAAACTACAAATATCACACGAAACAAACACAGGATATGAATGTACATTTGCTTAATCACAAGTTCCTGTAACTTACAGTTGTTATATTTAATGTACAGTTTCTGTTCACTTTCGCAAATATTAACCAGACACAAAAAGATCTTGTATAGGATAATGAAGCAAGTATTGTGTGGTCTCCATGCATAATATTGTAGTAATATTCGTATAAAGACCACAGCTATCCATCCCTCGGGTACGGTCAACCTACCAAGTAGGGGAGACTGAAAGAACGTTTCACCCATACGGATGAAGCAACCGGGTAACGGCACCAAATGTATTATGGGAGTTGAAATTGTAGGACTTAGGAACAAAGGAAAGCTATTCCAATAAGCCTATCCAACCATTTCAAGTGACGGCAATTCACCACTCCGTTGAAGGAACTGGAAGACAGGAAAGGGCGTACCGTTTGGTTGCCATCTTAAGAGACAGTCAAGCTCAATTGGTGGTACTCCATTCAATAGAGGTTAACTTTAAGCTAGCATGGGATTGCATAGGTCCCTAAACACTTGTAGTCCAAGATCATGGTACCTTGGATACAAAGGCACAAGAGTCATAAGGGCAATGAGCTGGGGTGAAAAACGTTCGCAAATTTGACAAAAATATGGCCATAAGAAAGAGGATGGCACAGAAATCTCTCGAATTGTGGGTAATCTTACAGGCGAAGCTGTATTTCAAATGACATTTGCCAACATTGACGACATGTACTATATTTCAACTCATGCAAAATAACAATAGATTATTTGGAATTGAAAACCGATATCATGTCTTCATTCCAAAAGCAGTGGCTCATTATAATTTCTTTTCCTATATACCTCGATATAAACTTAACTCCATAGTTTTTCTAACAGTTTATCATCTTCTTCCATCAATCAAAACTTAGAAATAACGGCATGCTGAGATAGTTCAATTCAGAAATTTGTGTTTCATACTATTACATATTATGAAATGTCAATATTCCCAGTCACACTAACTTTGATCATTAGTTTATAAATATAATGTGGTTTTATGTGAGAGCCAAAGTTAATTATAAACTGGGAACTTTCAGTAGGCTGCCCCATTTAAACTATGACAATGATGAATGCTTTTTCCAAATTGAAGCAAAGCAAATATCACAAAATTCTCAAGTTTCCGGAGAGTCGTAATGAAACATTAACACATTTTACTACCAAGTTTTTGCAGTTTGACGATACAAACTGAACACAATATTAATGGTACGGGAGCAGTCACTTATATCTCGATATAACTACCAGAAGATATCGCAGAATAATTATTATTCTAACGCTCTATAAGTTTTGAAAAATATTTTCCAAAGACAGAGTGACCGTTTAACTAGAAAGCAACAACTACTTCCTCCCTTGACTTTGAAGTGTAATTCAATATCCCTAGGTGGCTATAGCCCGGGAAGTAGTTGTTGCTTCTCAGTTGAACGGACACTGTCTCTTGGAAATATTGTAGAGGACGCCACATAGGCCACGCGCTACTTTTGTTAAAAATAATTAAAGCCACATAATCACAACATCTAATAATAATAATAATAATAATAATAATAATAATGGCTTTTATTGACTGCACATAATATAAAAGAAAATAAATGAAAACAATAAAAATAAAAAGTAAAAAAATCATATTACCTTAGTGGCAGCCAAAAGGCAGAGTTCAGATATCTACACAGGACCCAACGAGTACCCTGAAGGATCTGCTCTTTCACTAAACCCTTTCAATTATATAATAGTATATTACGTAACGCGTGTGGTAAGGAGCATTTTACGCACGAATGGAAAAGTTACGCACGATGCCGCGTAGCGGCGAGTGCGTAATTCCGTGAGTGCGTAAAATGCTCTACAATACGAGTTACGTACTATACTTTACCTACGACCTACTTGTACTTGTATTTTTTATAAGAAGCATAAGAAATAACAGTTACATAATTAGAGGTGCTTGGTAAACTCCATCTCTATTACTCTATTACCAATGAAAGAAGCACATTAAAGAACTAACGTTTAATCATTATTAATATATTGTTGATAATCGAAAGTCCATTTTTCAATTATAATCAATACATATACATAGCCCTTTGGGCTTTTCATAGTTAAACGTGGCCATATCTAATGTTTTCAAATAGTAAATTTTGAATAAAATGGAGACGTCTATTGACAGTTGCTAAAATGTTGCTAGGGAAGCCGTGCGATTTACTTTACAGCTGTGCGTTTTTTTTACAGTGCGTAATAGACGTCATTACATTGATACCGACTGTGTGTTAGTGACTGATTACAGGGGGGGTCGTAGGTAATAGTATATTACATATCTAGAGTGGTAAGTGGCATATTACGTGCGAGTAGAACAAGTTGCGCACGAGCCGCGTAGCGGCGAGTGCGGTAATTCTACGAGCATGTAATTGCCCTTACCACTCGAGTTGTGTACTATACTTTATCTACGACGAAATTGATTTTTTTTCTTATTAATTTTATGGAAAAAGTGCTTGTATTTTTTGACGGATTTGTAAGTATTTCTTGCAAATGTCATAAAAACTGCCGGATACAACAAATGACCTATAAATTTTAGTTTTAGTATCAGGAATATTAATAATTATTGATTTTCCTGAATCCTCAATATCCTCCATTTTAATGTTTTTTAATTCTTGTCTACGACAAGCACCAGAAATCCCACAAATTAATATTACCTAAAATTTAAAATAGTACAGTACCTACTAGTTTAAAACTAAAAAAATAGTTATATTAATATACTTTTATTCAAATAGAAATTAAAAATATTTTTTGTAAAAAAAAAAATAAAAAAATGAAATGCCGCCTGCGGGGTGCGATCCCGGGACCGTGAGACCTCTGGTTTCGAAACCAACGCTTAACCATCTGCGCTGTCAGGCTTCGGTACGAATATTTGCTCTAGCCAAGTACAGTTTTAAAAATTATTATTTTTATTTTCACACACAACTTGTTGTACTTACTTTTAATTTTTTCACTGTTTTCTTTTATCTAAAAGTGACGAATTTAATAACTGGGTATTCAGTAGTGACAGACAGCACAAAACACAGTCAGAACTACCAACATAAATTTAGTATTATACTAAAATTTCCTAACGGGTGCATGTAATAACATTACAGCACACTCATTACCGCACACTTGCTGTAAAGTTCAACTTACGCTTTTAGTAAGGAGGTAGGTAACTAATACTTTACATATAAGGAGTAGGTAAAGTATATTATAGATTTATTCCACATTCCATAATAAAGTGAAGAAAATTAGAGAAAAAGAAAAACTACTTGAAGCTGGAAAGTAAAATATAGTATTGGTAAGTACACCAGCAATAGGTGGTAATTTAAAACTTATATTTTATAACGCCGCTCATTAACAACTCTTTCAGTTTTTTTTAAAAACTTATCAAAGGTGAGCTTTTTAATGAATGTGGGATGATATTATATAGTTTCGCTATAATATATGAAAAACTGGCTCGAAACTATGTTATTTTATGTCTGTGTGAAGTTATATTAGTTTTAAATCTAACGTTAATATTGTGGATTTCAGATCTTTTTTTAACTTTTTCATATAAGTAAGTAGGATTTTTGCTGATAATAATTTCACGTAATAAAACAAAGGCATGCATCAGTCTTCTATTATTAAAGTTCAACCAGCCAATATTAGCCATATGTTGTGATGTTGGATTTCGAAGCTGTAGACCACAAATTAGACGGACACATGAATTTTGAATTCGTTGTAGTCGTTTTTTATTTAATTGGGTTAAGGCTGGTCCATAAATTACATCACCGTAGTTGAGTTGAGAAAATACTTAGCCTTCACATAGCTGCATTTTTGTTTGCTTATTAAGCAACTTTCTATGGGAATTTAAAGTTTAAGGTTGGAGAAGGTCTGTTTTATAAGAACTGAGGTATTTTTTAAGAATGATAGAGAATCGTCTACGTATATGCCTAAGTTTTTCTCACAAGACGAAAAATAAATTTGCTCATTATCCAAGATTACATCAGACATTTTGTTTGTTACACGGCTTTTTTGTAATTTGGAACCGAATAACATAGCCTTCGATTTAGTAGCATTTATAGAAATACAAGACAAAGTACAAATACTTAAAGACCATCCTGTATACTCACTTAGAACAATACCTTATAAATGAATTGAATGTGGTAGAATTCTGCAACCGAAGTAGGTCTATTGTGCGTCTTTTCTGTACACAGTTAAAGTCCATCTTCTTTCAAGTACAAGATCTGTTGGGGTTTCAAGAAGGAAAAGTCTCTTCAGTGAGAGAGGGTCACTTTCAGTCCGTATGCGTTTGCTATGCCTTGTAAGTAATCCACTGATGATGCTCAAACTAGTGGTGCAAGAAGAACGGATATTATGGAATGGATGGATTATAGAATACTAACACGTGTTCGTGTATTAGTTGAAGACAATTTAAACAATTTTTAAAATGTTTAAAATTTAAATACAGTTTACCCCAATCAGGGGATTATTTTAAATTAATGTTATCTCAAGATATTTTACTTTGTGACGTCAATGTGTTGTCGAAAAGTTTCTTGTAACAAATACCTGACGAGTGAGTAATTCTTTACTTATTTCTTATTTTACATTTTCCAACGTTTATTACTTACTTGCAGGATAGCACTGAAGATGGCTTAATAGATGAAAGCGCTATGCGATTTTAAAAAAATTAAATTTTCACACAAAATACAAATATTATGTTTTCTTGACTTTCTAGTATATAAAGATATTCACCTTGGAATTATTACGCTATTTCATCATATCAAGGTTTCAAATCAATAGTTTTGTAACCAAAAATGTATAGAACTTATGGAAAAATCAATTTTTAAAAGGATAAACTGAAATTAAATTGAATAGGAGAACACAGACAAATAACCATGTCCATTTTTCCTCGATGTTATTTCAAACGAATCATCCCATAAATAGTAAATTACATAGTACATTGACACTTTCCCAAAGCTGATTTGTTTCTCCAATATACATCATAAATATTATATGTTATAATTTATTTTGTTTGTTCGTATTATGATTTGAAATGTTTAGTAATAATTTGCATGTCAATTTTAGATTAGGATTACGATTCTATACAAGCCTTGTTGTTTGTCAAAAAGAAAATAAAGAATTATTATTATTATTATCATTATGTGAATACGCCAATAGTAGTTTACCTAACTAGTGCGGAAAGTGATACTTTTCCGCACGCTATTGCAGATGGCCGAATGACGCTCTAGCGGAGTTTGGCTAGCAATCGCGTGCGGAAAAGTCACTTCACGCACGTGTTAGGTACACTATTTTTTCTACTAGAATGCGGAAAAAATCCCAAAAGTGAGCATAAAGGAACATTTCTTATTTAATACATATCAACACATTAATTATTATCATTTGACATTCATTTGATGAGGCTTATATAAACCAGGGCCATTAAAAAATGATTGAGAATAAGTTTTTTTTTATTAAAAATTATAGCAGAATTATAATAAATGTATAAATTTTTCAGTCATTTGGTAAACTACAATCATACAAATATTTTTTAAAAAAACTTGACAAATTTATTTTCCGCACTAGTGCGGAAAAGTGACTTTTTCCGCACTGAAATTAGTGCGGAAAAGTAAACTTTTCCGCACGCTAGTAGGAAAACTAATTATCATTTAGAAGAAGGCATAACTAATGCAGAGAAAAATTTAGCATCTGAATGCATGCAGTTGTATAGTGGGAAGGTGGTAAATGGCTTTTCTCGATTTGAGGAGTAATAGGGCATGTCCACGTGACGACACAAACTATTTTGACAACAGCCCTGTGGTAACACAATAAACAAAGCGTTCAGAACACGTGATACTTAATAGTGAGGTTATACTGAAATATAATGATAGATCGTGTATGAGTTTAGTTGGTTTTGCTCAAATGTTTTTAAAAATTATTTTGATTGTTGAGTTTGAATATTTAATAATGTATTATAAAGGTTGATGGTTGTTTGTTGTTTGATAATTTTTGTTTATTGCTTTCCCTAGGGGGTTTTGTCAACTGTCAAATGATGTGGACATGCCCTGTTAGTGTTTTATCGGAAAAGCTGGAAGTGAAGATGTGTACAATTGAAAAGTCTACTATTTTTGAATGTACAGGTGCTCAACATAACCCCAAAATTGTCGAGCAGGATGCGAAAGCCCATTTTCCTCCAGAACATTATTGCAGGATTAGCAAAAAGAGGTTAATTGGAAATAATATTTTTAAGCTCTCTGGTCAACTTTACAAAGTACTGAGTGAGTAGATGCAAAATAATTTCGTTTTCACTTAAATTACTTTCAGAACTTACAAACAATTTTAATTTTGTATGCATAACTATTCTCCTCACTTCTCGACCTGCTCATGTTATTCGTTCTTTTCATCTTCTTGTGCAGATGCTAATTATCAAGGCGGAGGTAGACTGTCCATGATATATAATATTTCACAAATAAATTGAACCCAATAAAAAAAATCGATATCGTCACAAATAATGTACCCCCTTTTATAAAATGTTGTTGTACGCATATGGTGAATGGGAATTTCAACGAATAGGTCTACCATCCTTAAAAATGTTATTTTTCTTCATTCCTCTCTATTCTTAGCTTTCTGTTCCCAATTTCTTATTTTCAGTTTATTTATATCAGACATCACACTTTCAAACCATCTTTTTCTAGGCCCTCCTCTTCTTCTTTTGCCAATAAGAGTCCTGTAAAGAGCCATTTTTGTCATTCTTTCTTTGTTCAATCTTTCTACGTGTCCCAACCACCTTAACCTGTATGTTTTTATTCTCGATGCTTTGCTTCTCCATAAAACATGTCTATTTCTTCATTTGTTCTCCTTCTCCATCCTTCAGGTGTTTTCATTCCACCGAAGATTGCTCTCAGAATTTTTCGCTCCCAGCGCTCCAGCTTTTCTTCCTGTTTTTTTGTTAAAATCCATGTTTCACTTTCGTATGTTACAGTGGGTTTTATAATGGTTTTATATATTCTCATCTTCATCTGTCTTGAACAGTATTTTGATTTCATCAGTGACTGAAGCATTCCAAATTTTCTGTTGCCTTTCGTGATTCTTGACTGTATTTCTTGTTCTTCGTGGGCATTGCTAGATATTGGTACTCCCAAATAAATAAATTCATGTACCCTTTGGAAACTGTAGTCCATTTCCCTTGTCGTTTCCACTATCAGATTCTCTCCGATACTTCCAGTATCTCCAAGGACCATATATTTTGTTTTCTCTTGATTAATTTGCAGTCCTAAAATGTTTGCTTGTTCTGCGAGATTTTTTGTAATTTTTTGTAATTTCTTATGCTATATTCAACACAAATAAATTTTTGAAATTCGTCTGGAAGAGAAGTAGGGCCACAATTATTATTTCCATAACAATGATAAACAATTATTGTTTCAGCAATTGGACGAGCGATCGATGACACATATTTATAATTCAATCTCTCAACAAAGAAGTTTTTTTAAACGCTACAAGGAACAGGCATAATTCTTGTGCGCCGCTCAAAGTAGTGTTTCAAATTACTAAAGTTTGCGATAGAAACGTCAGACTTAAGACCAGTGTAAGCCAATTACTGAAATATAAATAGCGATTCGAATCGATGTACTTGATAAGCGATCATGATCAATGCCGTTCCCATTTCCCTTTGTGGCGTGTACATTTTACCAACTTTGAAGTAATTAAAAACTTCTGCTACAGTAGGTAAATAGTGGAACCAAACATCGGTTATCAATATAATTTATCAAGGCTTTTTATTCACTACAAATAACATCAACTGAAGCGATAAGACGGCTCAAGTATTGTATCGCATGAAAACGTTCTCTTGTATAACAGACAAGATATATTATTGAAAATAAATATGTTGAAATGATATTGTGGAAGCGGCTCTTCCGATTTTCACATTTGACGAGCATATTCATGGAGTTAGCTTCCAAAATATATCCACAATAAAGATAATTTTATTCATAAAAATACACAAACACAAGTTAATAGAAACAACCACAAATCTTTAAGAATGAACATTAATACCTTGCAGGGGCATAATAGTGCCTGTGCGTAACGAAATAATATGAACAACATAACTCAGTGATAGGTCCTGATAAGGAGTTATGGTCGAAGACGGGAGCTTAGGTCTCAATCGGGTGATAAGCGTTATTGCTTTGCAGTTCATTGATGAAATTGGAGCTAAGGTCTTATTAAGGAGTTATTGACGTAGTTTGGAGTTGAGGTCTCCATCGGGTAATAAGCATTTTATCTTTCAGCTTTGGAATCAAGTTCAGAATTTGGCAATATTCAAAAAATAATTATATTGAATAAATTATCTCAGGTACCTTGAATTAATTAGATCATCGAAAATCTGTCTGTTCACACTAGCTGACCAGTTTTCCATAGAATATTTGTAACGTGACAGTCTTTTTATTTACCTAATATAATTTGGTCCAAAATAAGTCGTACATCGTTGAGCTCATTTTGAGGCAAGTATATTTACGTCCAGCAGCGTAATTATGTTGGGGAAATAGTTATTTTCCTAACTAGTGCGGAAAGTGATAATTTCCCGCAAGCGACTGCAGTTGACCCGAACGACGCGGAGCGGAGTTTGGGCAAGCGGTCAAGTGCGGAAAATACACTTTACGCATTTTTTCTACGACCGTATTTGCAAAAAATATATCAACCCATTTTTCGTAAATTATTTCATATGAACATACATATATATGTACTTTGGCAAGTTTATCTGAAACCGTGAAAGGAATGCAGTCGAAAACATTCGACATTGCCACGTTTAACTATGACAAAACTGAGGTTCTAACTATCTGTATCTGTAAGAATTTGAAGGGTGGGTGACCCCCACGGCACTTAGGCCACAATTGGCCCATTGTGCATCCTTCCGAGGTTCAGACTTACTTCTGGCTCGTCATCCAGCCTACTTGTTTGAAGTAGGCGATAACGTCGCCGGAAGTAAGCTCCCTCATGTTGGCTTGTGTTAGCCTGTACTCGCCGAATACGGAAAACCTAAATTGAGAGAGTCTCGGACATTCACAAAGAATGTGTTCGACAGTCTCATCTTCCTGTTCACATCCTCTACAGAGTGAAGTGTCAGACAGACCCAGTCTGTAGAGGTGTTTTCGTAGGTGGCTAATAGTGTCTAATAGTGCTTGTCTACTATCCGTGAGGATGTGAATTTTATTATGTTTCTTTTGATAATCTCTTTTGCGGCGATGTAGATAGCAGTGAGCTCTGTTTGAGCAACGCTGACATTACAGCCCATCGCCCATTTGATGTTTAGGTTCAGAGATCTGGAGTAAATTCCACATCCTGAGCCCATATTGGTTTTAGAGCCATCCGTGAAGATGCGGAGTGCGCCTTCTTCTGATGTGTCTTGTGTGTTATATTTGATGATTACCTTGTAGGGCCTGTGGAAGGCATATTGTGGTGAGATTGCGTCCGTATTTGCCTGCAGCAGTGGGACCTCATTGAGTGCCTCACGCCATAGGTTACGTCTCAATCTACCATATCCAACGTCAGGTTGTATACCGGTAGAGCGTAAGCGTGTCATGGTCATCAAAATAACCTCCCTGATGTGTATGTCAAGGGGAGTGAGACCAAGGATCACCTCCATCGCTCTGGTTGGTGTGGTTCTCATGCCTCCTGTTGTGTTGAGGCATGCTGTTCTTTGAATTTGATCCAGTTTACGGACGACTGTCAGCTGGTTTGCTTTAACTCTCCAGGCAATCGCGCCGTACGTTAGCATAGGTCTGATGATAACAGTGTAGATCCAGGCAGTAACCCTGGGTGACATTCCCCAGGTACGGCCGATGGTTCTGCGACACTGTTCATAAGAGATGTATGCTTTTTTTACTCTGTTTTCTAGATGGGAGTTCCATGTTAACTTACTGTCAAATGTGACACCTAGATATTTCACCTCTGATCAGAACTTAAGTTCGGTATTTAGGAGCTTTGGCACTTGATGTTTTGCAAGCTTCCTTTTTTTCGTGAAGAGTACCATTTCTGTTTTCTTTGGATTTATTGACAGAGAATGGTCATTGCACCATTGTTCTATGATGTTGAGGGCCTCTTGCATTAGAGCACAGAGTATCTCCTCAAATCTTCCTGTTAGCAGAATGACTAGATCATCTGCATAAGCTATTGTGTAGAGGTTGCCATTATTGAGGCGGCTGACCAAGGAGTCTAAGACCATGTTCCACAGTAGTGGTGAAAGTACCCCTCCCTGTGGACACCCTTTTACAACCAAGCCTTTGATGGTAACATCGTCTACACTGATTTTTATTACTCTTTTTGAGAGCATGTTATATATCCAGCCATTTATAGTTTGGGGGATATTCTTGTTGGCAAGTGCGTTCGTTATCTTAGGAAAAGTGGTTTTGTCGAACGCACCTTCTATGTCTATGAATACGCCCAGGGTGGACTCCTTGTTTTCCAGCGATCTTTCGATGCGGCCCGCCACAAGGTGAAGAGCCGAATCGGTTGATCTCCCCGGAGTGTATGCATGTTGGTTCGGGTGCAATGGGTTTTGCGTTATCACTGCATCTCTTATATATCGTTTGCACAGCCTCTCCAAGGTCTTCATTGAAAACGATGTGAGGCTGATGGGTCGATATGCTTTCGGAGTAGAAAAGTCCATTCTTCCTGGTTTTGGTTCTAACTATGTAGTGATAATAATTGGAAAAGGGTCTTTTTATTATTAACAATATAAAAAATATGATTAAACGTTAATTTTATAATGTGCTTGTTCCCTTGGATTTTTTGTATTAACATTATTTTTTCAATTTATGAATATTTGAAGATGAACACTTTTCCAAATTTGTTATGGGCTTTTTGAAGCTTTGGCAGCGTTGTACGAAAACCATAATGACCGCACCCTCCGAATTACATAATTGGTGATTTGTATCGACCACCTGACTTCTTATTGGCAAGCGCGTGCGTGAGATCTTCCCTCTCACTTCGTCAATTGACTGATATTGATTTATCCAGTGGCGTTGGTATTGTCAGTTACCTTTGTATTTTCAGTTTTACTTGGTAAAATAGGTACCGTACTCCATTTGTACGTTTGACAGATAGGCGCCATGTTTTTCCTCGCCTCTTACCGATGCCGCATAGCTTCAGATAAACTTGCCAAACTATACAAAGCTTTAACTAAAAACTACTAATTATTATAAATATTAAATATTGATATTGAAAATACAATTTGTTGCGCTCTGTAAATTACTTCAAATTGTCAGTCCAGTGGAGTTATTTGTTGTTAACTGGTAAGTAGATGACGTCGATGAGGATAGCATCGGTTGCAGATCGCATAAAGATGACGATCACGGTGACGGCAACGGTTTAGAGTCATTTGTAGGTGAAAAAGTTTTTTTTTATATATTTTGTGAATATTTATTCACACCTGTTGTAACAATAGTTATAACTTACGAATAAAAAAAATAATGGGGTCAAAATTTGCATAATTTCACTTTCAAAACTAGCGCAGGAAAGTGACACTTTCAAAACTAAAATGCTTGCGAGAAAATGGGTTAAAACGTACGGTCGTAGAAAAAAGTATGCTTATGTTTCTTCCTAATTTGTTTATGAAAATTTGGCGATATAACTGTGTCTTGTCATTAAAACTTCTTCCAGTGACAAATGCAAAGCCGCGGTAAACCACTGCATTTTTCAACTACCTATACTATTGAACACGGATGGGGTAGCCTTTCCCACCCTGTTTGAGTTCCCC